>CAUYRT010096453.1:0-39236 GCA_963574885.1 Lepilemur ruficaudatus
AAGAAAAAGACATGGCCGGGCGCGGTGGCTCACGCCTGTAATCCTAGCACTCTGGGAGGCCGAGGCGGGCGGATCGCTCAAGGTCAGGAGTTCGAAACCAGCCTGAGCAAGAGTGAGACACCGTCTCTACTATAAATAGAAAGAAAGAAATTAATTGGCCAACTAAAGATATATATAGAAAAAAAAAAAAATTAGCCAGGCATGGTGGCGCATGCCTGTAGTCCCAGCTACTCGGGAGGCTGCGGCAGAAGGATTGCTTGAGCCCGGGAGTCTGAGGTTGCTGTGAGCTAAGCTGACGCCACGGCACTCACTCTAGCCTGGGCAACAGAGAGACTCTGTCTCAAAAAAAAAAAATAAATAAATAAATGAATACATAAACAAACAATAATACAGAAGGCTATTGGGCATTCAGATTCTCCTACTCATGATATTCTGTACAAGTGGTTAAAAATTCAAGAAGCAGTCTCTTTTTTTTTTCTTTTAAGAAACAGCCTTTTATTCTTTCAGCATAAAAACAGCATTCATCTTTAATAAGTGGTTACATGGTTTACCTGAACTGTGAGGTCAAACTTCGTACTGACTTCCAAAGGCATTACTTACAGAATGATTTAAAATGCATTTATGTTAAGACAGCTTTCATAAATGTTAAATCATAGATTTTATGAAATTTTGAACATTTCAGACGTAGCTATTTTATGAGAAGTACAAAAATTCTCAATGAACTGAAAGATTTCAGTAGTCTATATTTTTAATTTGATAATATCATCAGGCTCAGGAGCTTAAGAAGTTTGAAAGATGCCTAACTAACAACCTCATATTTGCTTCTGACAAAGCTTGAAATCTTGCATTCTTTTCTGAGTAACTGTATTTGTATCATACACTGAAACAGCCTCAAAGTGTGTAAGTGTGAAAATACGCAATGCTCAAAATTGAAGGGTAGTGTAATTGTAGAGTTGAAGAAGAGAGGAATTGAATAGCAATATAACCCTTAGCTGTTATACTTGGGACTTGGGAACTCAACAATATCAGTAAATACCAGTCCTTGGTCAGTCAACACTTTAAAAATATTAAATTCCCCCAAGAAGTCCTTTCCTTGAACCTGAATGTAATTGTCTTCAGATCTTTAACAGCCCTTAAAAAAGCTTAATTAAATATGCATGAATGCCTTCAACAGCTGGTCTTCAAAAACCACAGCTATCCTAGAGTTCAATGTGAACTATGCAACTTCCATGACTAGCTCCAAGACCTATTCTCAAATACCAAAATATCCATGCACCCTTTTAAAGACATCTACGAAACAGCTGTGCTACCTAGGCTGGCAAACAGGTGGAATCACTGTTTCCAGTGTTGGGGTCGGGAGCTCCATGATCCTTCTTAACACATAAAATGAAAAAGCAAAACTGTTCAAAAGGCACCAGAGATCTGAGTTTAAGATCTTTTAGCTTATGGATAAGGCCAATGTAGATGGCCAATGTACAAACCTCTCACACACCAAGTTTTGTTCTTGGACACTCAATATCCATTTTTCCATAGAAACCATGGTCACAAAAATGATTTTACACAAAAATGTAAAACATCATTTGTTTATACATTGATAAAGGAACTGTTGAAATGTTATATTGCTATACCGTTAGAAATATATATAGACATATATCCTGTTACGTTAGAAATTTTAAAATGTCTTAAAAATTGTACATTGTATATGAAAGACTGAATATGAGGAAATTTATATTCCACACTGTTACCAGAATTAACTTTGTTTTTTTTTTTTTTTTTTAAAAGGTCTAATTTAATAATGTAACTTTCTGGCTTAAAAACTTTCATGGGGTCCCTGGATTCCACATGATAAATCCCACGTGCCTTGAAGAGGGCCTGAGAGAACCCGCAGAGCCCTCGTCAATACTGCCAGCCTCAGCTGGGCCCACTCCTGCCTGACCCCACTCCCTCGAACCCAGCCACGCAACTCCGCCCGTTCCTCATTCAAGCTAAGGCCTTTCACACGATGATTCCGCAGGCTCTGCACGCTCTCTTCCCTTTGCTGCAGTCCCTGTGTTCACCCCATGGCCAGACCTGCCTCACCTTGAGGCCACCCCGCTTCTCAGGCCAAGACACACCCCCTGCTCACTCACGGGGCTCATACCAGCCCCAGTTCACACTGTCCTTAGGTCTTCACACAGCTGCCTCCTCCCCTCAAGGTCACCTCCCGGGCAGGCACAGTGCCTCAGCCCAGCTTGGGATGCCCTGGTGTCCGGCACACACTGAGCGCTCAGCAGAGCTCCGTGGGATGGGAGTGAATGCAAGCGAAGTTAAAATGTAAAGAGACGAAAGTCTGCGCGGGTCCTGGAAGACAGTGAAGATCTAGCGATAGGAGTAGTTTTCACTGGGCCTCAGTTCACAGCAAAGCTCTTGTTTTTTGTCTTCTGCAGGTTTCTGAAACATCACCACTAGCACCAGAAAGTTTCATAAACTCCGTGTAAGGACCCTGGCAGGCAAGACCCCAGTCTGTAAAAAAGCACAGACTTTTTTAATCTCCTGCTCTTCTCCGATCCCCGCATCCAGGCTCCCTCTGGCCCATCCCGCTGCAGAGACCCTGCCGTGGACTTCCAGCGACAGCACATCTGCTAAAGCTAACGAGCAGCTTTCTCGCCTCAACGCATCTGACTTATGGGGGTACTGACGGAGTCGAATATTCCATCGTTGAACCTCTCACCCCTTTAAGAACGAGCTCAA
Source organism: Lepilemur ruficaudatus (assembly GCA_963574885.1). Classification (NCBI taxonomy): domain Eukaryota; kingdom Metazoa; phylum Chordata; class Mammalia; order Primates; family Lepilemuridae; genus Lepilemur; species Lepilemur ruficaudatus. The sequence goes on from CAUYRT010096453.1 coordinate 2,731, forward strand.
GGGTTGCCTCCTCCGCAAAGCCCTCTGTGACCAACCCCGGCCCCCGAGCTCACTCCGTGTGGTTCACCATGTCTGCCTCTGCCTGTCTCCAATCTCGGTTAGTACTTGGGGTTTAGCACCTTCTGCGCTACACCGCAATCCCTTGCTGACAAGCCTCCTTTCCCACAACAACCTAAGCTCCAAAAAAAGGAATTTATCTTCTTATGCTTTATCTTTTCACCTTCAACCTGGTGCATTCCAGGAATTCAACAAAGAATCTATCAGCAATGAGGTCGTCTATCCTCATAACTAGTGCTACAAGGACGAATAAGGAGGAGGAAGAGCCAAAGAACGACGACAGTAAGGATGAGACCACCCAACGTTACCTAGGTAGGAATTGAAGGCGGACGACTTCACTTCCTCCTCAATTAACAGGAACAGAACACACCGCAGACCACGCCCTGAGAGCCTTCCACCTGTTAACTTATTTAACTCTGCATGTTCCAATGAAATTTATTATCCCCATTTTACAGGTGAAAAAATTGAGGCAAAGAGATTAAATGACTTTCTAGAGGTCATACAGGTTGTAAGCAGCAGAGCCAGGATTTGACCCAGGCAGTCTTAACCTCCACTGTATCACCCTCGGGATGCACACCCAGGAGAAAGGCCGCGGAAGGGGGGATTACCTATGTTGGAACAGAGGAAGAGAGAGGAAAAGGCGGGGGGCGGGGTGCCTAGTAAACATGCAACTCTCTGGAGGAGGAAACTAAGAGAAAGAGAAGCCGTCTTGACGGCTCTTGGTGCCAGGAGAGTATCTGGCAGTGGCCAAGGGTGGGTTGGTTCCTGTCCAGAGTCGTCTGGGTTAGTCATCCAGGAACAGGGAAGATGCAGGAATGGATCTGCATTGCACTCAGGAGGTTAAGAACTCGGGAAACACCTCCACTTCTGCAGTGTGTTTAAACATACACGTGTGGGTGTGTGTGTCCATGATGCATGCTGGGCCGAACAGTGCCGGCTACTCCTCTGCCCGCCCCACTTTGACCTGACTCTGAAGTCTGATCTTACCTGGCCCGACTCGGCTCAACTGACCCTCCTATTTCTTACCTTTAAGCTCTGTATTTACTCAGAGCTAAGGTTCTGTAGGAGCTGATTCAACAGACAGAGGTTTTTTGCTCATCGGGGAGACTGGAATAAAGGTCAATAAATTCTGGGAAAGCAACTTCTGTGCAACAAAATATTGCTTGAATATATAGTCAGGGCTCATTAAAGTAACTGTCGTTTTAAAAGCAATTGTTAGACTCACAGGTTGAGGGCAGCACTTAGAAGACCTATCCAGCAGGAGAAGGAAAGAACACAGCCTTTGAAAAAAAAATCCGAGATTCGGTTTCCAATTTGGCTCCTAACTTGGCTTACAACTTCCTACAAGTCACTGACATTTTATTTGCCCTCTGAATTTATAGATCTCCTCTCCCATCTCCAGCATGCTTTTATAAGTTCATCTGAGGATACATTACAGCTCATCGTACAGGGATCTGGCTACCAGGAAGAGCCATGGGGAAGACGGGGCCAACATTATGCCACTCAGATTCACGAGGAGCAAATCTGAACTTCCTGGCACAAACCTCAGGTCCAAATGGCAACATATGAAAAAAACAAGGAAACCACTGCAACTTAACGTCTGAGACATCAATATCACTTGGGGTGCTGATACACTCACTGGAACATGAGAACTGCTTTTCAGACCACCTTCACATTCACTTCCAAATTTCCGGAGTTGCACTCAATTTAATTCCCTAGAGGTTAAAATTTTAATCCTGTTTCAATATCAATCACACTTCTATTTAGCAGAGAGTCAACTGTTCCATAGTTTGCAGAATCCAATCTATTTTAAAAGAGAAGTGGTAGCCATTCAGATCTTTCTCTTGGGAAGGTAACACAGCCTGTTCTCGGTGGGAACATGCTCTCCTGCATGCCAAGGGGCACACTTCTGACCCCAAGCAGGAAAGAGAAAGATTGTTTATTCCTTGGCACCGGGAGAGAAAATTTAATCTAACTTGAAGTGTTCATGAGCTTTTCATCTTCAAAGTGCTTCACAAATATTAACTAATTAATCTTCTCAGTTGTGCTGCATAATACATTAAGATCTTCCAGGGATTATGAGCAGGGGAGGCATTAAATGGACCAGGCGGTGGAATTAGGAAGATAAGAAACTACCCAACAATAGAAGCTCCTTTAACCTGGAGGTGCTGTTAGTGGTTATGGCAGGTTCCAATGTTAGCGGTTATGGCTATTCCACTAACTCTAGCAATTTAAAATCCGTATGGAAAATATTGTTGAAACGACAGCTAATATGGTTTTGAACCAGAGGTTCCTTATAGAACTAGCTCTCCCTCTACCGTAAAGTGAGGTTGTTTCTAGAACCATCTCCAGAGGGTGTATCAACAGGTAACACCTGTCAAGATCTTATCACACAGGAGCCTACTGCCTAGTGTGTAAACATCTGCTATTATTAATCAAGAAGGGGCCATGGCTTCCAGGTGCCTGAGCTGAAGAAAATGGGTTAGACAACTTCAAAAAATCTGCAGGCATTGTTCATTTTTTCCATCTGTGACAGACAATGAATTAGGCCAAATTATACACACCTCTGTTGTGTCTCACCGCCCTCCCCCCCAAAAAATTCCTATGTCAAATGTTACAGCTCTTTTAGAATTTGTCTAGCAGGTTTTCCAGTTTCCACTGGAAAACTCCTTAAAAAAAGAAAGGACTCCTACACTGAAATCCAAACTCTCAGCACCACAGAATGTGTCTTAGCCCATTCAGGTTGCTTTAACAAAATACCATTAAGTGGGTGGGTTATAAACAACCGAAAAGTATTTCTTATATTTCTGGAGCCTAGGAAGTCCAAGATTAAGATATCAGCAAATTCAGAGTCTGTTGAGGCCCTTGTTCCTGGTTCATAGATGGCACCTTCTTGCTGTGTCCTCCCATGGTAGAAGGGACAAGGGGTCTCTTTTATAACGGCTCTAATCCCAGCCGTGAGGGCAGAGCACTCATGACCTAATCATCTCCCAAAGGCCCCACCTCCTAATAACATTACCTAGATTATCAGGTCTCAATATATGAATTTCAAGGGGACAAAAACATTCAGACCAAAGAAGAACGTGACATTATTTGGTAACAGGTTCACTGCAGACGTGATTAGTTAAGAGGAGGTCACCCTGGGGCAGAGTGGGACCTACTCCAATCAGACTCAGATTCTTATAACAAGGGTACACGTGGAGAATGACATGAACACACAAAGAACAGACGTGTGAAGATGATGAAGGCAGAGATCTGGCAACGCAGCAGAAGCCCAGGAAGGCCAAGGAAGGCCAGCAAGCCACCAGGAGCTAGGCAAAGGCCGTGAACAGATTTCTTCCTACAGCCCTTTGAAGGAACCAAGCCTGATGACACTTCAATTTAGGTGAGACAGCAAATTTCTGTTATCCAAGCCACCCAGCTTGGGGTACTTTGTTGCAGCAGCGGTAGCAAACTACTATATCCTCTGAATAGAATCAATCTTGTTTAACAAACCAACCGTGAACCCACCAAATCCTAACAACAAGCATTTTGGTCTTGTCAATTCACAGATACCCCAAAACACCCCGCACGAATAAACCTAGCGGTCTCCTCTCGATGGCAAAGAAAGAGGAAGTCAAGTAGAAAGGGGAGTGAGTTCTGAAAACCCACATGGCTCAGGGTTCTGGGACAAGTACTCTGCAATTTGGTAGGAATCAAATTTTTATTGCCGCAACTGTATGTGGCTTATAAAAGCCCAATTTATGGGATAATTCTCAGCATGCGTGTAGAGAGGGCAAACTACTTTCTATACGGTCTCAACCGCTCCACTTGGTGTGCCGTGGTCAGGACGTGCTCAGGGGCTCCCCGAGTCCAGCCTTCCTTCTGTTTCTCCGACACTGACCGTGCTCATGTCACAGCTCTTACCCTTGGCCTTCCTGATGCCCAGCATGCCATGTCCTCACAGGTACCCGCGGCAGGCTCTGTATAGACCTGTCAGTATCAACAAGTATGTTACCTCTTCCAGAAGATTTCCCGCACGGTTTCTATTCATGCCGCCCCTGGCCATGTCGCCTCACATCATCTTTATTTTATACTCATCACAGCATTATCACTCTCTGGCGTGACTTTGTTCGTTACTTATCAATTACTTGCATGGTGTCTGTCTCACTGCGCTAGAATGGAAGCCCTATGAGGGCAGAGACCACATGGGTCTCGCTCAACACTGCCTCTCAGGGCTTATAGCATAGTGCCTTGTAGGCACTTAGTATTTTTTTGAATGAATAAATTGAGTACCACCTTCAAAGGTGAGCTATTTTCAGCTAAGTACAAAGTCCTGAAGTTTATTCAAGTGAGAACTACCAGCCAGTGCAATTACAAGATTCTGGAAAATCTCAGCATCCGGGGCTGGCAAATCTAAAACCTGAGATATCGGTAATGCATATTTAAAAGATCTCTACTATAAACAATCTGCTCAGTGTACTATAAACATGCCAGATCTCCTTTCCTAAGTAATCTCAGTTTAAACAATTAGTCCAACTGCTTCACTCACTATTTTGTGCACATGCTATCAGTAAAAATTAAAAATCTGTGGTTACCACAAGATAAGCTTTTAATAAAATTGGGGACTATTACAATCCAAAATGCAAATCTACTTGTGGCAACTTAACATAACAGTCTAACAGTTTTTCTTATAAAAACTAGGCATTACGAATTTTTTAGAATATCAAAATTTGTTTTAAATTTTTTTTATTTTTAATCTTTATTTTAATGTTCTCCAGGATAGAATTTCAAAATTCTTGAGGAGATGTATATAAATTCCAATCTTTTACATGTTCAAAGAGTAAACAAGCACAAAGACAAAGTTGAATAAATGTCAATGGCCTAGAAGCTACTCAATTCAATTCGTCTAAATCATTCCTCTAAGCAAAACTGCCATCCTGAGAATCATGAGTTCTGAATCCTGAATGTGACCTTTATAGCAAAACAAACAGTTATCTGTTTATATCTTAAAATAGTTATTGGCAGGTCTATTGCTCATGTTCTTTTAACCCACATTAAATTAAAAATAAAATCCTTTAAGTCATTCAGGCTAAACCATCAATATTACAACCCAATGCCAGCATCAAAAAAAAAAAAAAAAAAAAATCCAAAAAAGTCCTGAGGCCAATTTAACACTATCCAGAATCCATTCCACATCCAAAAATCAGAGATAAAATTAGCTAATACACAACCTTTCTTATTTTCTCCCTTTTTTCTTCCTTTCGGTCAGTACATCACATTGAATCCAAAAGTCAGTAAGTCTGAACACCCAGAAATGTATTTTAATGAGTTCTGGTTCTTAGTACACATATCCAAACAATGATGGATTTGCAAAGTTCAAGAGGCTACTAAAATAAAAATAGGCCAGGTAAATCAAGCTAGGATGTTTTGAGCCATCATTAACCACTCAATCCCATTATCATTATCGGTCACTAGAACTGGTCAAATGTTTTCAGGACAGCAAAGGTAGACAATGGGGAGGAAATTCCAAGCCATCTTTCTCAATTAGGGCAGTTGCTGCATTTGTCAAGATGGAATTTTACTCACATTCTTACTAATTACAGGAAGAATCAGCTACCAAGCCAAACAGATCATCTCGTTTCATCTGAGACTACTTACCCAAAATGATTTGGCACTTACAAACCCATATGATTAATACATAAGGGTAACTGGCAAATGACAGCCAATCAGGCCAGCTGCTGAACACGGATTAAGAGACAAACACGAGACTCTCCACCACGTCCTACGTGCATCTCCAGCAGAATCAACGAACACAGGCCCCTTGGTCACATCAGCCTGCATCCGCAAAGCAGCAAGGTGCCACCTTGGAAGCAACTAATGGGTGTCCACGTTGTCTAGGCTCGCGGCGTTCAAAGCAATTATGTTTTAGCTAAGTTCAAAAGGTTAGAAAGACAACAACTAAAAGCCAGTCAAATCAACACAGGCGTTCTGGAAGGACCACCAGCCACTCACTTGCATTATCATGATCCACTGTCATTTCTGTTTCTTCTCTTCATGAGAGCTTGGGGATAGATTATGTAGCAGAGGCTAAATTACTTCATCTACTACCCACGCGCTAAAGTTAATCTGTTCCTCCAGAACCTTTCAAGAAGATTTTTCAAGGGTGTAAAGTGACTGACATTTTTTTCTTTCTTCTTGAGAGAAAATTCCAAACCCAGTTCTCTTTCCTTCCACAGAAAATTTTACATGGTAGTCACCTCTTATGCTTCCTAATTATTCATATGAAGAAAAGCAGACAAAACAGATTGAAAAGGCATGATTAGAAAGTTGACATTACATTGAGCATAAAGAAATCTACAAAATAATCAGTGATATATGTGTATAGTATCAATGAGATTTTATTATAATTTTTAAAAAAGAAATCTATACAATATTCTAGGACCAGATGGAGATTATTATTTCATAAAAGGGGGAATGTTCCCTTAACTGATGAAATAAAAGGAAAATAGCCTACAACTTGCTTCCCACTTTTTCTTATTTATCTGTCCACCCATCCATCCATATACATACCAGGCACAATGTTTTTTGGTTGTAGAGATTTAAGTATCTTTTTTATGTATGTATGTGCCAGGTACTATTCCTGGGTCTTTACAATTAGGAAATCATTAAATCTAATAAGGCAGGACTACTATATCTCCATTTTACTGGTGAGGAAGCTAAAATACAGAAAGGTTAAATAACTCATCCAAAGTCACAGAGCTATTAAGTGTCAGAGCCAGGGTCAAAACACCAAGGAGTCTGTCTCCAAAGCCCACACTTGGAACCAGTTCACAACACTGCCTATAAGGAGGGGAGACTCGCATGTCAAACTGGAAGGCCCCATACAGTTTAGTGACTAAGAGCATCAGAAAGACCTTGTTCATCTGTGGCCACACCACCCTGAATGCACCTGACCTTGTCTGATCTCGGAAGCTAAGCAGGATTGGGCCTGGTTGGTACCTGGATGGGAGAAAGACCTTGTTCATACATAGGCTGAGTCACTTACTAGCTGGGTGATCTTACACAAAGTTACTTAATCTCCCTAAGCTTCAGGTTCCTTATGTGTATAAAGTGCATTCTCCCAGAGTGTGTGGTGAGCTTTAAAAATAATTACAATTCCATATGGCAAAATCCCTTGGCAAGCATATCCATGAACTGCCCCCTCTCTGACTAGACCAAAAAATCCTACAGAATGATTGTTTTCATTCTTCTTTGCATACAAAGAATCCTGCCCCAAATAATGGATAAGTCAATGTTCCTACATCATAGATGCTTAAATTTAGTCACTGAAAAGAAATTTTTATAAACATGCGTAGAGTTAAGGAGAACATAATAAGGCTTTAAAAATATATAAAGTTGTCTCTATTTTTTAAACCTTAAATTTTTTTAATCAAATTAAAAGTTTTTAAAATTAAAAATCTTTAACCAAAGTTTAACTTAAAATTTTTCTATGCATGCACACATTTTTAGTATCGAATATTATGCAGTAAGTCAATGGCATGATAAAAAGGATAAGGTTACTATTCTAGAGTAAAGGAAACTCACAAAGGACTAAAGAGATGTAACACTCATGATAAAAAGGGAGGTTTGTTTGGAAGCTGATTTGAACATATTAACAATTAAAATTGTTTTTTCAGCCAGGCACAATGGCACCCGCCTATAGTTTCAGCTACTTGGGAGCCTGAGCCAGTGGGGGGATCACTTCAGCTCAGGAGTTTGAGACCAGCCTGGGCAACACAGCAAGACCTCATCTCTAAAAAAATATGGAAATTATTTTTCAGCGAAAGCAAATTCAATATGATAATAATAGGGAAGTGTTAGTTTTATTAGGTACAATAAAGGTATTGTGGTTATCTAAGTAAATGTCTTTTTTAAATTTTGAGATGTGTTTGCGAGTATTTCCAGGTGAAATGGCATGATATTTGTTGTTTTTTTTAAGGTACTCGAAGAAAAAAACAACAAAAATGGTAAAATGTGGAACACTACGAAGGCTGGTAGGTCCCTGGGAGTTCACTCTTTCCTGTTTTATTTTTCTTTATTTTTTTGGATTTTGGAATTCCCATTGGAAAAGAGGTTTTTAAAATCAAATTAGCTTAAAAATGAGAAGCAATGGTCCCTTGACCTGTACCAGGAGCCTCTTTCCCCAGCCACCTTCTCCAGAGAAGACATATTCTTAATTCTTTGCTATTTCTTAGCAGTTATTTCCCTCTTTTAAAAAGATATTGCTTCTAACTACATAAGTTTAAGTGGCATAGGAAAAAATAAATAGATTGCTACTTCCTTGCCTATGTATTTTTTCATTTATTTTTTAAAAAGGCAAATTCCTGTTGTATCACCTACAGCAGCTCTTAACTGCCCGACTTTGAGATCATTAGTGCCCTTTCCACCTCTCTGTATCTATTTCTTACCCTCTTTCTTGTATATTTTTATTTTCATATCATCAAGGTTTATTGGTATTATTGTTTCACAATCATGAGCTTTGTGCTTTATCTATAAATTGATTGTTTATACTATTACAACCATCTACATATTGTTCAATGCATATTAAATACTATAATATGAACACATTTCCATTTTAGCTCAAGTTTTTCCTGGAGTTTCTAATTGCTTTTTTTTTTCCTTGCACTATTTGCCTTTAGTATGTTCTCAACTTTCTTCAAACTCTTCATCGTATCAGGCATTCCACTGGATAGCTTTATTTCCAATTAAGATTTTCCCCCTACGTTTCACACATCCCAAACCTGTCAAATGACAGAAGAAATTCTCACTCAGAATATCTGTTTCCAAGCATGTTTTTCCAGTTTTTAAATTGAATTGAGAAACTGGCCAGATTGAGGATGGCCCAAACACTTTTATGAACTTATTCAGAGGGTGCAGAGGATGTTCTTGTAGGAAAGAGAGAGAGAAGGAGGGGGTAAAAAGCAGCTATGTGGTCTTAATAAGGCTCACTTTAAAACTAGATGGACTCATACCACAAACTTATAAATATCAGTGAATTTATAGTGAGCACTAAAATAACCACATTTTTTACTGAAGTGAGGTATGCATCCACATAAAATCCCTAATTCACATCTACATTTAGAATAATTGGGAACACCCCTACCCCCACCTGGCTTTCTGGGTCATATCTCTAAATTGTAACTTTGATGAAGGAAAAAAGTACGAAATCTGCAAAAATAATCTGAAGGAAAAAGAAAGCTCAAAGAGAATTACTTTATTTTGCAAGTTTATCTCCATGTGCTAAAGATATATAAAATTCTTTAAGCTAGAAAGCCACAGGTAACCACTTAGAAGTCCAGTCAAAGCTTTAGCCAAAAATATTGCATCAAAAGGAGACCCATCTGAACACAGGCAAAAGCAAATTGGCCAGCCTGGACAACACAGCAAGACACGGTCTCAACTTTAAAAAAAAGGAAATTAAATGGTGATTAAGAATGGAGGCTCTTGGTTCAAGTCATCAACTGTCACTAACCAAATGGGTGATCTGGGGCCATAAGAATCTTACCACATTGTCATTTCCTTAAAGAGCTTCTATCTGATGACATGTTTTAAGTACTAAATGAGATAATACATATAAAGCATTGAGCACAGTGTGGTAAGCACTAGTTGCTGATTACTATCAACACTCAAAAGCTTCCTTGTGTCTGAATGCTTGACCGCCTCTCCATAAAAAATGTTTCTCAGATGATCCTTGGTATTTACCCAAAGCAAACGAAAACTTACATCCACACAAAACCTGCATATGGATGTTTACAGCAGCTTTATTCATGAAAGCGCAAACCCTCAAAGCAACCAAGAAGTCCTTCAGTAAGTGAACGGATAAATAAACCATGGCACATCCAGTCACTGGAAGGTTAGGCCGCACTAAAAAGGATGAGCTATCAATCCGTGAAAAGATAGGGAGAAACTTAAATGCATACTGCTAAGTGAAAGAAGCCAATCTGAGAAGGCTGCACAGTGTAAGATTCTAACTTCACGACATTTACGGAAAAGGCAAAACTATGGAGACAGGAAAAAGATCGCTGGTTGGTTGCCAGGGGTTGAAGGAAGGGAGGATGGAATGACTATGCAGAGCGTACAGGATTTTTAGGGCGGTGAAACTCCTCTGTGTGACACCGTTATGGTGGATACACGTCATTACACCTTGGTCCAAACGCACAGAACGTGCAACTCCAAGAGCACACCTTAATGTGAACGATGGGCTTTCCAAGGATGGGTCAACGCAGGCTCACCGACTGTAACATACCACCTGGTGACGGATGCCAGGGGGACGAGGGGCATATGGGAAGTCTCTGCACATTTCTCTCCGTTTTCCTGTGAACCGAAAATTGCTCTAAAAAATAAAATTTATTTCAAAAAGTAAAAAGTTTTTTTGATAATTCTATTTCTATGCTACCCATCGTAGAAGAACATCCATACACGTGAACAAAGCCATGTAAAGGATCTTGTAGCTAAAAGCCAGCACGATGAAGTGCCCCGGAACACGGACCCTGGTGCTGACCTGTGTGAGTTCCACTCCTGACTCGCACTCAGAGTGTGATGTCAAGCAAATTATTTAACTTCTCTCCTGCCTCAGTTTCTTCCTCTGTAACACCGACAAGACTCATTATTCAGTTACAAGGATTAAATTAGTTAAGATGTGTACGGAATTGAGATCAGCACAGGGCACAAAGGGCTGTATAAATTTTTGCTAAATAAATTGCAGCACTGTTCACGATAGTAAACAACTTACGTGTATACCATTTAGAGAATGGCTAATTACACTAAGGCATACCATACCATGGAATAATCCTCAACAGCTAAAAAGAATGAGATAGTAGATCTGTAGGCAAGGTTTTTTTAACCAAAAAAAAATAGGTTAAAGTAGTACTGTCAGGTGAAAAAAAACAAATTGTGGAATAATTACAAGTTTAAGAAAATTAATAAAAATATACTCTTTAATGTATTTTTATATGCCTTCAAGTGAACAGGAAATGTTCTGGGAAGACAGGCACCAAACTGCTAAAAGTGAGCAATTACCTCTGAAGACCCAGGTTCTAGTCCTGTCTCTGTAGTAACTGGCTGCACAATCTTGGCTAAGTCACTAACTTAGGAAACACCTAAGGTAGTTTTCTCATCTTAAAATGAAGAGGAAGGGAGGTAGGGATGGCTGCACCCCAGCCCCCAAATACCCTGATTTTGATTATGGGATTTTTTTTTTTTACTTTTAGTGGGATATATATATTTTTTTATTTCAGCATATTATGGGGGTACAAATGTTTAGGTTACGTGTGTTGCCTTCCCTCCCTTCCCCCCTGGAGTCAGAGCTTCAAGCATGTCCATCCCCCTGATTATGGGATTTTGGTGCTTTCTATAAATAGAAATACTGAGTTCTTCAACACCTCATCCTGCTAAGTCTTTATGAGAAACCCTATGGAACATGGTGCATTGTGTGAAAAGCACAGCCCGTGCCAGATGGAGACACATGCCGTGTGGGTACCGCTCCATCCCCGGATCATGCTCTCAGTAACACAATCTTTCTTCACTCCCAGCCTCCACGCTGGTGCCGTGTGCTCTTACTGGAGAGAACTGCTCTTATCAATTGATACATGAGCAACAGTTCCTCTAATTGTTATTTTTGCTTTTTCTCCGGGTTGTCATCATAAATACATTCACACTGTTGTTCATAAACACATGTAACCCAGTTAATCTGCCCACAAGCAGGATGACAAGAAACTGCTGTTTTAAAGTCAGGGTCCCATCCTCCACCCAATGACCCATGAGACAGCTATTCTCTGTCACTGGCCCCCATCATGATTCTAGGTCACGACGGATGAACCAAAACCTCAGTCTTCGATCTCCTTGGCCTGCCCATCATGCTCTCTTCCACTGATGCGACCTGTAACCTCACCCTCACTCCTTCCCAAATGGCCTCCCTGCTGCCTTACAACCTCTGTTCCTCCAGCCCAACCCATTGCTGACCTCACCACTGTAGGTCCCCGGCACCTACAACAGTGCCCGGCACACGGCCACCATCAAAAATCTTAATGGGGCAAGGCACGGTGGCTCATGCCGGTAATGCTAGCACTTTGGGAGGCCGAGGCAGGAGGATCACTTGAGGCCAGGAGTTCAAGACCAGCCAGGGCAACATAGCAAGACCCCGTTTCTACAAAAAATAGAAAAAATTAGCCAAGCACGTTGGCACGTGATTGTAGTTCCAGATACTCAGAAGGCTGAAAGTGGGAAGACCATTTGAGCCCAGGAGTTTGAGGTTGCAGTGAGCTGTGATGACACCACTGCACTCTGCACTTTTGAGACTCTGTCTCAAAACAAAAAAACAAAAAAAAAACATTGATTCATGCCCACAAAAAAAACATTAACTCGGCCAATGTTTACAATTACTAATCTTCCTAAAACAAAGTGCTGATTCCTTCTGTGACTGGACAAAAACTCTCTCTCTCAAAACCTTGAGCACCTATCATGTGCCAAGCATTTTGCTCATTTGTGACAACATAAAGAATGATACACTGCTCCCACAGAGGAAGCCAGGCTCACAGACATCAGTGGCCTCTGTTCCTACCAAGGAGAACAGAACTCATCACTAACTCTGCCACTGTGATCCTGGGCAAGATACTTGAACTCTCTGAACTCAGTTTCCTCATCTATAAAATGGGGATGCTACCTCCCATGGGACTGCCCTCCCTGCTAAATGAGGCAACCTGCATGATGCATTTAGCGCAGCAAAGGACCAAGACGTGTTCTTTTTCAAATTAAGAGTACGAAGAACAAAATCCAAACATCTCAGTCAATTAAGGGCTTCAAAATCGGCACCAATCAACCACTTCAAGCTCTACCTTTAGGAAAAAAAAAAACAACTCTCGATTCTGCCCTTCTGTGGCTCTGGTTCTGTAACTCACAGTGGAAGGATGTGAAGCCCTCTAGCCCAACCCCTCACTCCATCTTTAGCTCCCACTGTCCTTCGTGGCCCAGCATACCAGGCCTTCTCTGCCCATTTCCCTGCTCACGACAGCACCCCCTCCCCTCCCCACAGACTCCGTCTATGTCCCACGGCACTTGCTACGCCAGCGACACAGGACTGACCTATTCTTCACAGTACACTCATTCAGCGCGCTTTGGAGGAGGACCTGCTTTGTGACAGACGCTTCATCTGGTGTTGGGGATGCTGGTGTCCCCAAGAAAGATAAAAGTCCATGCCCCCAGCCTGGCAATGGAGGGAAGCATCAAATAAGTCATGACCCAAGTAATTTCTGCATCAGACTTGTGATCAGCACCCTAAACACACAAAAATACAAACCGGATTACTTTCTGTGTCTTAAGACCCGAATTAAAGACAAGTCTGTTTCAACACAGTGCCTCCAGAGTATACTTAATAAGTGTTCGTTGGAGTCAACCGAATTACCTCTTCTATTAAAAATTAAGTTGTCTGGCCGGGCGCAGTGGCTCACGCCTGTAATCCTAGCACTCTGGGAGGCCGAGGCAGGAGTATCGCTCAAGGTCAGGAGTTCAAAACCATACTGAGCAAGAGCGAGACCCCATCTCTACTAAAAATAGAAAGAAATTAATTGGCCAACTAAAAATAAATAGAAAAAATTAGCCGAGCATGGTGGCGCATGCCTGCAGTCCCAGCTACTCGGGAGGCTGAGGCAGGAGGATGGCTTGAGCCCAGGAGTTTGAGGTTGCTGTGAGCTAGGCTGACGCCACGGCACTCTAGCCTGGGCAACAGAGTGAGACTCTGTCTCGAAAAAAAAAAAAATTAAGTTGTTTGAGAGTAGGAACCATGTCTTAGCAGAGATGTAGCAAAAATAAGGTTAGTTGCAGCTATGGCTCTTTGAGTTACCAGCTAGACCTGACCTCTCTTGATCTTCAGGTCATATTCCTCACAGGAACAAGAGAATGACCCTTCAGAGACTGTTAAAAGCACTGCACACATGATGTTATCTTTGTATGGGCACATGCTGCAAATGTAACAACGGGGAGATGTTTGTTGAATGAATGCTAAATCACTGGCCAAGGCCAGGGGCTGGCTCTTATGACCTCGTTTCATGAGCAAGGACCAACGTCAACCCTGAAACAGCTACTCAACCCTTCATATTTAATAATTAAAACATGGAATAAACTCTCCAAATAAGAAGCACGGATTTTGCTGGCAACGCTGAGAGATTAGAAAGATCTGTCCCCATAAAAAGCCCCGTGTGCTGAAGCCACCGGAAGACAGCACTTTCATAAGGACACATTTCTGAATCACTCTAGGATTTCACCTCGCTCAAATCCCAGCCCCCAAAGTGAGAGGCAAGTAGAAGAGCTCTTCCCACAAACACAGGGATGCTGGCACGATTCTAACGCACACTCTCCTTTCCCATTATTTTTCTCTTCCAGACTCCAGATGGTCTTTGTTGGTGGTGTTACATGCAGACCAAAACCAGAATGAGACCAACGAAACACATGTCGTAGAAAAGGTTTTCCCTGCAGCCCTGTGCGCGGCCTCCAAACCTCCACCGTGAGAAGCCACAGCTGGTACCTTCTCTTCCAAGTCGCTGTCGCCCGACATATGTACACATAAGTGCTTCAGCTCCGTGTAGAGGGGAAGACAGCCCCACGGAGAGGCACACACGAAGCCAGGCAGCAAACTATTCTGTTCTCAGGCCTCCTCCTGTTCTCCAGCCATCCTGGTTCCCGCTGGAGTCATCATGGTCTTCGACAAGCCCATGTTGCATTATTTACTTCTTTCGGCCCATGTTGGCAAAGCATGCGCCTTGTAACATGGATGGCATCTAACTTGAAGAAGACTGGTCTAATTATGCTCTTGGGAAATTTTTTTTTACATTTATCAGTTCAGGAACACTGACTACATGCCAGGCACAAGAATAAGGGTAGTTTGCAATTATTTATTACAGACCAGGTGCTACATGATTTTCATGAAGCACCCAACGAAATCATTGCCACAACTCTGCCAGGTAGATGGCAGCATGTCTGTGGGTTGTACAGTCGCTGTGTGCTCTGAGGGCAGACCTGTCCAGGGCCCATTTGCTGTCACTTGTGCTCTGGGGCATCTGCACCTGCAGTGTTTCTGCTGCGAGCAGGGAGCTTGCTGTGGCCCCTCGGGTCTGAAGAGCACATGTGCTGGAAATCTCCAATGTGGCCCTCCCTGCTCAGAGAGACCTGGGTCTCAGGGAATTCTTAAATAGCAAGAAATCAACCCAGCCAAGAACCGGGTTCTTTCTGGCGTGCACCAAGTTGTTAGCAGATTCAATGACAGGTGAATGTTACAGCTATAAAGAGACAGATTGAAAACAGAGGAAATGCTACAGACACTGAATTCATCAGCAAAAACAGTTCTCCAAAGAAAACAGGGGCATTGAAGGGTTGTCTCAAGAAGAGAATCTTACTTTCTTGAGGGCAGGGAAAAAGCAAACACCCCTGGCCTTCCTTTCTCCCACTGCCTTCCTCCAAGGGATGCCATGGGTGTGGGGCATTTTCTAGATCAGAATCACTCCATGGGAGGAAATGCAGAGAAATGGCCAAGGGATAGAAAGTGATAGTTAACTCTCAAAATTTCTTACTTCTCAGGAACTCAAGGCAGAGTTTCAGGAGAAAAAAAGGGCCAGAGGCTACTGATGAAAACCCAAGATGAAAGATCAAAGACTTTAATTTCACTGGAATTCAATTCTGTCCCCCAGAAGAGTACAGCAGCCCCACTTTTCAGACGGAAGACAGCATCTAATGCACTCGCGAAAAATTCAGAGACACCACAATGTTCCAAGTTAAAAAAAAACAAACAAACAAAACTCAAACTTCAAGACTGGTGCGAGAAATGAACAAAGCACTGTAATGCTTCATTTACGATGGAGCTACCAGGGTTTCAGAAGCTTGAAAGTCCATTTTTTATTTATTTTTTTTTCCAGAGAAAAATAATTTCAAGCCCCCTCCACCCCCGTTTCAACAGCCCTGAGAAATCTCTAAATTATCTGTGACATCAATCTCTAAATTATTCTGCGACAAAATGTTAGGCACGATTTCTAAATACCCATCAGTCTACTGGGTATTAATAAATACCCATTTGTCTACTGAGAAAAACAAAAGTATCATATTTATTTAAACTATTTATTATAGAGTAAGTCAGTATTGGAAGTTTTTAAAAAAAACGTATTTCCATACTACAGCTCCCATGTGAACCAACAATTTTTAAAAATTAACAAATCAAGGGGGCTTAAGTTCTTTTCTGCTAACTTGATAACCAAGAGTGCCCTGGTGTTATTTGCACTCTGTGACCAAGAAGAAAAACAAGTCCTACTCACCTGAAAAGTGAGTCCTTAGTAACATAAGAACACACAACAGCCTTCTGTTTCAAGAAGTCGGTTTTTAGTGAGAAGGGAGAGTTAACAACCCAGATTTTCTTAATAGCATTCACAGATTAAGTGAGAATTGGAACAAGTGTCAAATACAAACACTTACTCTCTTACAGAGAACGTGGGGTTCTGAGAAGTTAGTTCAGATTGAAAGACCACTGTGCCAAGCAGCCCCAAAATGGAACGCCTGACTTGAGTGAGACACTCCCCCCCCAATAAAATGCCTTTCATATCACCTTGAAAGAAATGCGGTGACCAATGAGAAGGGTCACTGGCACAATGCCAATCAACAGGACAAAGAGTTCCTTCATCACTACCTGTATATTTCACAAAGAGGCATACGGGCCTCAGGAAAAAGGTGCTGAGATTTATTTTCTGCATGAGGGACATTAAACGTTGCTAAATGGGCCAAACTGAAGTTAAATGCCACTGGAGAAATGAGAGGTTAAGGACTGAGTATTTACAGGAAATGCAAGAATATCCGAGTTCCACACACATGCACGTCCCTTCTTACTTCACAAGTTCTTGGATGATGTTGCTAGAAAATGCTGCAGAAAAGGAAGTCCAAACATGCAAGCAGCCCAAACTTGATGTCTGACTGCAGCACAAAGGTGAAAAGCTCAAGAGGAACTCTGACTGCGACATCATGGTCCATTAATCAACCCAATCCGATCCCCCTGGTTTGAGCTCAACTGCAATTTAATCTTGGCACTGTCTTTCCACTTACAGTCAGATTAAAGCCTTGTTAACTTTATCCTCTACTAAAAACAACCCTGAACTGCGCTGGGAAAGGCTCCATTTAAAGGAATTTTTGTTAATGGTGTTTTCTAACAGCCCCTGGGCCAGCGCTCACCCAATCACCCCACATGTTCTGCTGAGTGCCTGGAGGTAGGAGAGAGTCAGATTGTGACTTCAACACAAGAAATAAGGAGGTGGGATGGCTCATCACAAGCAGGCAGCCAGACGGAGCCAATCTTGCAGCCGCTTCCCAAGTGGATAGAGAAGTAATCTGCCTTTAACGGAGTGACATAAAATAATCTGAACAACAGCCTTAGGCCCTCTTGCAAAGAAAACAGGCCAGTGTTCTGTTTCATACTCCACCTATCACACTACTACTGTACATCGCCATCGAGGAGGGCAAGGGAGATGTTTTTGGTGCCTCTGAGGCTCAATTTCTTGGACTGGGCAAGTGATTCCTACTCCCAGTGTAACCGGATAGGAAGGGGGTTGGGAATTAACATTTACTATGTGCCTGTAAGACTCACAACAGACTATCTTTTTTGATGTGGATATTACTTTACAGTTTAAGTAACGGAGCTTCAAAGGCATTAACACATAATAAATGGCAAAGCTGGTATTGTATCTGAACCCAAGTCAGACTACAAAGTTTTTGATATCGCCACCATGTACTCTGCCTCCCTCTTTGAAGCTACGCTGCACTGGGATGCAGTTAAGAGAGGTGAGTCCGTGCCACCTAGAGGGAAGTGGAAGCAGAGGATCCAGGAGTGGTAACACAAGGGACATGGGAATTTTCATCACTTCCATTCCAACTGTCCATTACAGGTAAGTTAAGAAAAACGTTTTAACTTCTTTACTAAGTGGCTTTCATAAATGCATGTAAGTTGCTTTTCATATAAATGTGAGTGCTAAATCTGAGGGATTATTATGTGCTTCTTAAAACTGAGATGCAAGAACTAAATGTTAGACCTAATCCTCCCTAAAATAGAGATTAAATTGTATCAGGAACATGAAGGGATCTGAGTGAGCGAAGAGGTGCAAATACAACCGCAACGTGAATTGTGCCCAGCCCAGGCCTTGCAGGGAACAGACAGACAACGCCAGTTTTGCTGTGTTTCGTTACCTAGTCCAACACGTGCGCCTCACGGAGGAAGCAGCTGAGGCCCAGACAGGTCAAGAGCATCGCTGACGGTCACACTGCTAGGCAGAGCCAAAGCAAAGACTGGGACTCAAGTCCTCCAGCTCCTAAACCGGGGCTGTTTTCTGAACCCTCAAAGTCAGCCCAGCAGTTCCCTGTGCTATCTTACCTGCCCGTACTTCCTCTCACAGCAATTCCTGGGTGGTCTATCAAGATTTACATCAGAGTGTATTAATTCAGAAGGGGCAAGAAAAGAAAGCCAGAGTTCTCCCAGTGCTTGTTTATTTCATTGAATTTTAATCACCACCCTGCACCTCTGCCATTAAATTATTTGTCCACTCTTACGACAGACTCGCAACCCCTTTTAAGCAGATGACATTTAAGAGGAAATGACAGAGAAGTGCAATACTGCTTGCAGATTCTGTGGGCTGAAGGCAGAGCACCCATTTGCCACTGAGTGGCTGGAAGAACACCGGTGGACAGCGAGCTCAAGCAGATGCGCGAGCTTCGTCTGAGGCAAGAACTTCTCAAGAGGAGGAAAGATTCAGGAACTGCCCCTTAGCTGCATGTCTTGGCTCTTCCTTTTTCCAGAATGTTTAGTTTGGGCAAGCTGCATAGCTTATGAGGCCATCTTCCCTCATTTAGAAACTGAGTATACTTCACCAACGTCAGAAAGTTGTCAGGAGGAAAAAATGATACAAAGGCAAACGAAAGGCTTGTGTAGACACACACACTCTAACGCACCAGCAATCCTAGCATCTTCTTATGGTGTCTGGAGAAGACACTTCCTGCTCTCCAGCTCTGTTCTCCCAAAGAAAAGAATTCCTTCTTCCATCTTGGAGGGGGGAAAATTTGACGAGATCATCATCATCATCATCTGCTCTAAGCATTCATACGTCCTTCAATCCCTTGACCCTCTCGAGCTGTTGTTAGTGCTACCATCTTACTCATGAGCAAATCAACAGAAAAGTTAAATTCTTAGCCCAAAATCACCTACTAGCCAGGATCTGTACCCAATAACAATGCTTCCAGAGCCAAATTCTTTCACATACCATATGCAGCCTCCACACACAAGGACAGAAATAAGAAAAGAAAGATTCCCATACTACTTTCTAGGGGAAAAAAAATACTTCCTCCTTAGGATGAAAAAAGGAAAAAAAATATTGAGTTAGAAATAGATCATCCAGTTTATTTTGGGCTTTTCTCTCGTCTTTGAGGATTAAAATTATTAACCAGACGGTTCTGGATTCTGCAAGGGAGATTTTGGTTCCTAAGAAGAGGTTCCAGGCTGGGCGAGGTGGCTCACACTTGAGCTCACATTGCTCAAGGTCAGGAGTTCGAAACCAGAAGTCTTTTTTTAAATGTAAGTTATTATTTTCCTTTATGGCTCTGGAATATCCAGAGCAACACTGTTTTTGATTCTGGAAGTTTTATGGAATGTTTTAGTATCTAGTGGGCTAGTTGCTTTTTGTTTCTCTTCTTTTTCAAAATATTCCTGGCTATTTATATTTATATGAAGTATAAATTTAGTTTAGCTTTTCTTTCTGCTCCCCAATCTCCTAAAAAGAACTTGTTATTTTTTATTAGTCAAATTTATATTTTACATGTATACTTATAAATGTGTTTATAAAGAGTTGGCATTGTAATGCTGTGAGTCTTCCCATTCAAAACCATGGTATGCAAACAACCCTATCAAAAAGTGGGCAAAGAACATGAACAGAAACTTTCCAAAAGAAGACAGAATAATGGCCAACAAGCATATGAAAAAATGCTTAACATCTCTAATCATCAGGGAAATGCAAATCAAAACCACAAGGAGATATCACTTATCCCCAGTGAGAATAGCCTTTATTAAAAAGTCCCAAAACAATAAATGTTGGCATGGATGCAGAGAGATAGGAACACTCCTACATTGCTGGTGGGACTGCAAACTAGTACAACCTTTGTAGAAAGCAATATGGAGATACCTCAAAGTGATACAAGTAGATCTACCATTTGACCCAGCAATCCCACTACTGGGCATCTACCCAAAAGAACAAAAGACACTCTATAAAAAAGACACCTGCACTCGAATGTTTATAGCAGCACAATTCACAATTGCAAAGATGTGGAAACAACCCAAATGCCTATCAATACATGAGTGGATTAATAAAATGTGGTATATGTATACCATGGAGTACTATTCAGCTACAAGAAACAATGGTGATATAGCACTTCTTGTATTTTCCTGGATAGAGCTGGAATGCATTCTACTAAGTGAAGTATCCCAAGAATGGAAAAATAAGCACCACGTGTACTCACCAGCAAACTGGTATTAATTGATCAACACCTAAGTGCACATATGGAATAACATTTATGGAGCATCAGGCAGATGGGTGCGGGGAGGAGGGGATGGGTATATACATACATAATGAGTGTGATGCGCACCATCTGGGGGATGGACACACTTGAAGCTCTGACTCCAGAGGGAAATGGGGGGAAAGGCAACACACATAACTTCAACATTTGTACCCCCATAATATGCTGAAATAAAAAAAATATATAAGAAATATCACCATTAGACACATTTTTTCCTACGTTCTGTTTTATTTTTATGTATAGTATTAAACTAGTAATACAGCCTCAAAATGAAATGACTATTTAATTAAATCATTCTTTTCTGGTTAAAACTTAGTTATCAATGTACCTATTTTCATATGAGTAAAATAAATTGGTCCATGACGAACTGAAAAAAAAAACAAACGATTTTTCTGAGGAACATAGGGAAAGCCACCTTGTTTTCACTAATGGAAGTAAAAATATATGAGTGATGTAAACTGTGAATTTCACATTGAATTATTCATCCTAGGATTGTAATGGTCTACCACAGTGCCTGGCACATTGTGGATGGCAATTTATTGAATTGCTGCAATGGGCCAAGCAGTGTACTACTTGATTTATCTAATCAGCTCTAAGTCTTATATTATTATCCCCTCTTACAGATAAGGAAACTGAGGTTAAGCAATGTTAACCTCAATGTAAGATATAACTACTAAGTAGTAAAGCCAGAATTTGAATCCAGGTCTGTTTAGCTCTATGACCTTTTGAAGATTCCACTACAAATCTTTTGAATTTCAATAAATTTTTTGAGAATCAATGAGTGAATTAATTTTAAAAAATACTAATTTATTTCTCACAAAAACCATGTTATCACATTACCATGGCTCTGCCTTCAGTGGCTTGAGAATTAAAACCCGGGGAAATAAGTTAGTCTGCAAAGGTAAATTTTTTTGGTCACAGGCAATGGCTAGAGCTAAGCAAATGTTTAAAATTTCCAATATGTCCAGAAAGGTTTTCTCTAAAATTGCAGATACTTTTGAATGACCTTAGAAAATCCATGACACCCTTCTATGAGATGAGTCACATTTAAAAACCAGATCATAAGAGAATAGAAAGGAGAAAAATCATCCCATATACTCACAGGTGTGAGTCATCAATGTTTTATTCATCTGTATAAAAAACACATTCCAAGTAAATCAAGGAAACTTGATAGGCATTGATCAAAATAAGCTTTCCTCTAGTGAAAGCAGTGAAACAGGAAGTGTTTATTTCACACTGATAATTCAATGTATGGAGAGTAAAGCTACTTCTGCTTATGGGAGTCTCCTTTGAAAATCACATGACCAAGGTGAAAAATGAATAGACATAATTAAACAAGTGTGTTAAATAAGTTTAAAAAAAATAGAAATTAAAACAAGAACCAGACAATCCAAGGGGTTTCTTTTAACCATGATAAATTATGCTTCAAACATTGTACAATGTTTTCTCTCCAGATGAACTTAATCCAAAATGACATTGCCTGACAGTTTCTTTCTTGACTTTTTGTTTTTATTTAGACAATTCATTGGAATTAGTATTATTTTTAGTTGAAACTATCAAAAACTTACTGGAAGTGACACATATATAATTTATTTCCTGAAAACTCAATCTGATAACTTCTTGTATCTTTTAGAAATATAGGTAGCAGCTCCCAAAAGAGTCAGGATTAGAAAACATCAAGAAAAATTTGAATAACTCAGAAAGACATATCTAAGAAGGAATAGTAAGCAAAGGCATACAGGTCATTGATAATAATTAAGGTGCCATTATCTGTGAAATAACCTGATCAAGCAATATTGTACCATGAAACTCCTGACTCCCACACTGTATTTGCTTTGCACAGATGGTGAGTTTAGGGTGATTGCCAAGGATGAAACAAAGGTCAGTTCACCTAGTAAATGAAAATGAATTATGCTTTGGCTCCCTTTGCTATTGCCTTTATTCTCTCCTTGGCCAGGTGACTACAACAGACTGCAGTGTCTCTGTACAGGTCACTATGTGTCTACAGAATTGGCTAGCCAAAAACATAACCGTTTTTCTTTTCTTTCTCAGTTTTCTCATTTTGGTAATTTAACTACAAGCCGCAACTCCACTATCCCTCGAGATCTAAAAAAAGAAGTGTTCAACACTTCTCTCATGAACACGGCCTAAAAAAAATGCAAAGTTCTCCACATTTTCATAAATTCCTTTTGAACGTTCATCTTATTACCTTCTTCAAATAATAGACTCCTGTTTCAATATACACTGTTTTGATATTTATTTTTAGTATTTTGGCATCCGTATGAGGTTTAGCCCTTTCTATGATTTTATCTCAAATCATTTGTGAAATTGGCAAATTTTACTGATGTTTTGGTTGTAAAAAGGTGGTATTCTCTAAGGGAAACAATTTTAAAACAGTACATATCACTTTTCTTAAATTTTCCTTTAGCCACATCATCATCTCAGGGTTTTGCTGAGCTTTTGTTCCCTACTATAGCAGGCTTAACCTTTTATAAATTTTGTTTTCTGTTCCTCAAATTTATGAATGTAGGTATGTGTATATGTACTTGTTTATCAATTTCATTTTATTTTAACCATAAGTGTAACTGATTATTTGAGTTAGATGTATTATTATATTAGCAGAATATGCTCTATATGTTATGATATCAACAGTTATATTTATGAACTATCTAGTTAAGGAATTTCCCAGTATGAGTAGTTTGTTAGATTTTATTTTAATCATTTTTTAACCTTGAAAATCCTCTAGGCTCTATTAAAAAAGGACAAAAAAGTAATAATTAATAAAGTAAGTAAAGAAGCTGGGAAAAAGTTTAATAATCCAAATTTTATAGCGTTTTTGAAATTCCCTAGCAAATACTCCTAGAATTGGAATTAAATGCTATAAAATATCAGCAATATTTTTAATACCTTTAAAGTACTGTGATAGGTACATTAAAAGTCCTGACTTCACTACTATACAACTCATCCATGTATCAAAAAACCAGTTGTATCCCTAAATCTATTGAAATAAAAAAAAAGTATTGTGTAATTTATTCAATAAGAAATGATAGGACTTTATCACAATAACTGTGAGATTGTATTGAAGAATCAAGATTTAAAAAATTGAAAAGGCCTACCATGTTTTAGAATGGAATAACATAATGCTGTAAATTACATCTATCCATATCTATATCTATATCATCTATATCTATCTATAGCTATATCTATCTTGTGAAACTGCCAACTTTTTAAAAGGTTTGAATGAAATGTTCCTAAAAGTCATATGGAAAAATAAATGCCCAAGAATATCTACTATTTTATATTATTTCCCCTTCATTTAAAAATGTGATTGAAATCCTTTGATATATCCTTGTAAGCAGCATATAGCTCATTTTAACTCTAATCTATTAATAGGTGTCTCTATCTTTTAATAACTTTAATTTGTTAAAATTATGTAATTACTAATTAATCTAACTTATTCCATCATAACCTTTATATTTCTTTTTCCCATACTTTATGCTCTTTTTTTCTTTTCTTTATCAATCTCTTTGCCTCTGTTTCATTGATAAATTTGTTTTATCTATACTCTTTATTGTTTTTAAATTTGGAAGCAATTCATTGTAATTCTATTATTTATTGGTCACCCTTACTATTGGTATGTACGCTTAATTTTGAAGTCTAAATTACTCAGTAGTATATCTTTCTCCCAATTAGGAAAAGTTGTTTCATTAATTACTTAGTCATTTAACATTCCATTTCCAAACCTTCCCCACATTATTTTTTACTACCAAAAAAATTAGAGTTCTATCTTTTTAATAGCCAATTTTATCAGCATATTTTATTATTATAGATAATATAATATATAATACAATATTATATTATTATAGATGCATCCATTCCATTTTCTCTTTAAAGCAGACTTTATCAAATATTATTTTATTCACTCTTAAGCAAAAGCATCATTTATGTTCCATTCAAGCTCAGTTAACTTAAGCAGCCACCATACTCTGAGGACTGTAGTCTTCTGAAATGACTTTTTATCTGTGAAGTGGGTCCAACTTCTGCTTACTAAAGTTAATCATTTAGTAACTCTTTCAATGAAATTCTGTGTGTATTAAAATCAATTGTTATGTATATATCTCAAAATGTCTTTAATTTTGCTTTAACTCTAGCTTTCTTTCTTTTTAGAATACAGATTTCTAACATACTTGAGCACTTTGGATTAAACAGTTTTTCTTTGAATCTATTATTACTGATAAAAAAATCTGTTGTCACTTGAATTGTTTTAATATCTTCTCCACATTGATAATATTCATGATGATGTTCTACAGTTTCACTTCATAGTGACTGTGGGATGAATTTATTATGCTTTATTTACACTCACTGGAAATTGACATATTGTTATTATTTTCATTTTTCATTGCAATGTTTTTCATTTTGAGATCTGAATTTAGTTGTTTTTCACATCCATCTAATCCTATATCCTTCCTGTGTTCCTTCCTTTCTTCCTTCCTTGCATTTTTTCTTTTTTGTATTTTATGGCTTTCTTTCTTTTATTTATTTTAAAGCCTATGTATGCCAATTTTAAATTCATTTTCAAATTACACAATTATTTTCACCTTGTCTGGACTAAGTTAATGTCCAGAATATTATTTTATTGGCTAGCTGCCTTCATTTCTTCGTGAATTTTGGATTTTTTTTTCCCTCTTGATTTTCATAGTTTGCCTTCCCTAAACAGTACTTGTTTTGCAGTTTTGTCTACTCTGCCTCCAAAGGCCCTTTTAGGTTGATGGCTTAGAAGGCTCGTCACAATGTAATACTGGGTCATAATCAGATCCAGTATTTGAGTCAACAATCATTTTGGCCCAAATTTTATCTACTAATCTATGCCAGCTTTCTAATGCTTCCTCGGGTTAAAGGTTTTGCATAAATCATAGCCTTTGAGGCTATGAATCTGAATTGTATTTCAAAAAATGAGCCTGGCCTATGTTCTCTGCCTACAGTGAAGCATTTTCTTTAAACAGGATCCTGATCCTATTCTTTGGACTCAAAATCAAAAAGCCTGTTGCCAATTCTCATCTTTGGTGATAGATATCTCTTTTGTTTTTGTGTCTATCTTTTAAATTTTCTCTGCTTATGTATTTTTATCACTGATATGTATTGGACAAATGCAGTAGGTAGTTCTGTAAACATTAACACTAATGTAATAAATTACAGAGCATAATTTTTGATAAATGCATTTAATGAAATATAGATTAAGCATTATCTTTCTCATATTTCACATTTTCATTCTAAAATATAATTATTACAAGTAGTTGGGGAGCGGAATTAGGGGTCTAAATAGGGGAAAGGAATTCCTCAAAAACTGATTCATGTGATTAACTGTACACCTCGGTAAATCCACTGAAAATCATTTAATTGTACACTTAAAATGGAGTGTTGGTTGTACGTAGATACAGTTGGAGAACTATGTATGTACTCTCTGGACTACTTTGACAGAGTAGGTTTTTGAATGTAACAAGATAAGTCAACTTGAGTGGCACTATATTTTGGGAAATCAGCTCACTACAAATTGTGACTGTAAACATTGCACTGTAAATGTTTTGTAGTTTTCCCCAATAAAATTTTAGGAAGAAAAAAAAAACTAAACCCAGTATTCTCTAATATGCTGAAATAAAAAATAAATAAATAAAGATTAAGAAAAAGCAAAAAAAAAAAACCCAGTATTCTCATGTGATCAATAATTACACTACTAGATATTTACCTAATTTGAAAGCCTATGTTATGCCAAAACTTGCATGTGAATGCTTATAGCATCTTTATTCATTCACCCAAAACTGGAAGCCACCAAGATGTCTTTCAATAGGTGAATAAATAAACAAACTGTGGTGCATTTGTATGATGATATGTTATTCAGTGATAAAATGAATTGTCAAGCCATATAAAGCCATGGATTAATCTTAACTGAAAATTGTTAAGTGAAAGAAGCCAGCCTGAAAAAAGCTACATATTGTATAATTATGATTATATGACACTCTAGAAAAGGCAAAACTGTATAAAGGCAATAAATAGTGGTTGTTAGATGTTTGGGGTGCAGGGAGAGGGTTGTACTTGGTGAAGCACCGGGGGACTAAGTTAGTAAAACTATTCTGTGTAATACTATAAGGATGGAATATAAGACATTAAGAATTTGTCAAACCCTGTAGAACTTTACAGTACAAAGAGTAAACCTTAATTATACAAACTTTTAAAAGTCATTTTAGAAGTTGGAGATTCCAGAGTGGAATGCAAAATGTGACAAAACAATCGAATTATTACAAATATATGAAGCAACATCACCTGAAGGGGATAAGGGAATAAGGTGCTGACCTAAGTAGTTTTGGAAATGAGTAGAGTTTCTAAGACTAAAAGCAAAAGAAACTGTACATAAGCACTGTATTCTAGGTGATAAAATTGTTTCCCAAGGGAGTATAGGGTCATAGTCCTGAAACCACTATACCTGTATACAGGAATTTAACAATTAAGTACGTGGATGGTGGATGATGAGAGCCAGCTTTCTCACTGTTGCAGTGGCGGGTTACAGATAGGCAGGGGGAAGAGGTTAGAATGATCCACGTAGTAATAAATTAGAGTTGGAGACATCAGTATAAACTCATGTTTAGTTTAATATAAATATAGAGAGTTGCACATAAAAATATTTATAGATATATGTATATACACAGGTGTGTGTACACACATATATCTCCTTGCTCTGTTTTTTTTTTTTTTTTGAGACAGAGTCTCACTCTGTTGTCCAGGCTAGAGTGCCGTGGCATCAGCCTAGCTCACTGCAACCTCAAACTCCTGGGCTCAAGCAATCCTACTGCCTCAGCCTCTGGAGGAGCTGGGACTACAGGCATGTGCCACCATGCCCAGCTAATTTTTTCTCTATATTTTTAGTTGGCCAATTAATTTCTTTCTATTTTTAGTAGAGACGGGGTCTCGCTCTTGCTCAGGCTGGTTTCGAACTCCTGACCCTGAGCGATCCACCCACCTCGGCCTCCCAAAGTGCTAGGATTACAGGCATGAGCCACCGTGCCTGGCCTATCTCCTTGCTCTGTTAACTGAGAAGGCCTAGGAGCGAAGACATCTCAGTAGCAATGGGTACATCTAGCACCCAGATCTTGATTTCTAATACCATTCTCCAATAAAAAGGAATGAGAAATCCTTGGAGAAATGGCAGATTTTAGGATGAGGGCAGGCAATATAGATGATGAGCCTGGAGCATCTTGTAGCACAAGAAAGGTAACGAAGTGCTAACAAACAAAGCACAATGATGATTGTAGGTCAAAGATATACAGGAGCTAGCTAACTGAAAGAGCTAGAAAGGGCCAAAGCTGAAGCAACTTGAGCAATAAAATAAAGTAGTATTGAATTATAAACAAAAGTACAAAATAAACTGCAGGTCCACACTGATATAAACAAATGATTGAATAAATAAGGGAGAATACACAAATTTCCTGAACTGAAGAATTCCAAATAGTTTATCTAGACACTCCGCTCAAAGAGGTGGAGCTTAACTCTTTAACCCTTGAGTATGGGTTGAACCTAGTAACTTACTTCCAAAGAGTACAGTATGGAGAGGGAAGAATAAACAAGTAGTTTTATAGTGGAGAAACCTGACAAACATTACCTGAATCAGGTAATCAAGGTCAGCATCAATAGTCATGTTGTTAGTATGGACTCTTGATATGATGTAATGAGAAGGGTACTTTATCTCTGTGGTTATCCTTCCCAAATCCCATAACCCCAGACTGATCATGAGAAAAACATCAGCCAAATCCCAATTGATGGATATTCTACAAAATATGCCTGACCAGTACTCCTCAAAAGTGTCAAGGTCATCAAAAGCAAGGCAAGTCTGAAAAACTGTCACAGCCAAGAAGAACCTAAGGAGACATGATGACAAAATGTAATGTGATGTCCCTGGATGGATACTGGAATAGGAAAAGGACATTAGGGAAAAGCTAAAATAATCTAAATATAGCACGACTTTAGTTAATAATAATCATCAATATTGGTTCAATGGTTGTGACAAATGCACCATAGTAATGTAAGATAGCAATAGGGGAGACTCGGTGTGGGGTGTATGGGAACTTTCTGTATTATCTTTGCAATAAAACCATCTTAAAGTAAAAAGTCTATTTTTAAAAGTGTGTATTAATCCTACCTAGTTTCATAGCAGCTATTTCTAGGAAGGAGGGAAGAAAGGAAGGAAGGGAGGGAAGAACTAGAACAAGACTTCATTATCTTGAGTAAGTACTAATTGCTATAATGCTAAGCATCTTAGATATACTTAGCTGTGGATTATGGATTAAAATTATACTGCTTTATTTCTCTAGTAAGCACAATGTTACTAATAAGGTTCACAGAGTTTGTGTTGTTCTCTTAGGAAGTAAAAGGAACACCGAGCCCATTAACTAGTTAGATCTTTTAGCCATAGTGCTCAGAGGAGGTAAATGTGGGGAAACAGCAGTAGGGATTTGGGGAGACGTTTACAGTTTACAGCTCAATGAGATGCAAAAATATTCATTGCAAATAGCTTCTGCTGGGAGTTTGGCAACCCCAAGAAGAAAAGGAATACTGACTTGTTGTCTATGGAGGCCACTGGCCTGCTTTGTAATTGTTTTGAGGGGGCCAGTAAATGCCCCATGAATCCATCTTGCACAGTGATATCTTGGGTGAGCTATATTAAATAGGATGTGAAAGTGGTCAAACCTATATATAGTTTTTAAAAAGTTGCAAATGATGGGTAAATGAAAGGGAAATCTGAGTCAAAGAAAAAAGTGTGAAGACTTTATTTGCACAGAGTTTAAGTCAAAATAAGGTTCATATGCGACTAGGTCTTCAAAACTCAATTTAGCTCTGTGCCTCCCACCACCCTCCCTCTCTACCTTTTCCCTGCTAACATTCACCACCAACATCACGAATTTTCTAAACTTATCAGGAAGCTGGAAGCTTCCTTCATTTGGAGCAAAGTAATGAAGTCATTGTATATTATATGGTCCTAGAACCTTGCTCTTTCACTGCCCTGCTACTGGATGACCCTCTTGTCCTCCAAAAATGCCACTGGACTTGCCCTTAGGAGGTGCACATTACAATTAAACCAGAGTTAGTGGCAGAATAATGATAGCAAACACTTAAGGTATTTTTACTATGTGCCAGGCTCTCTTTTGAGCATTTTCCATAGATTACCTAATTGTAATCATCTTTATAACAGCATGAGATATGTGTAGTGTTTTTTAATCTCCATTGTATAGATGAAGAAATTGAGGCAGAAAGGCTGTCTTTGAGATTTTTACAGGTTGACTCCTCATCTGTGCCACAGATATTTTACAGGCCCCCAGTAAGACTTGGGCTTATCCTTAAAGGTTAATTTAGTTGGTTATTGGCGTTTGCCTCATTCTCCACTGCTTTTTTCCCTAAAGCTGGCATTTCTGACCTGCAAAGCCTGTATATACCCATCTCCTGAAACCAGTTCCCTTTCCACATAAAAACAGGTGGGGTCCTTTTGAGTATGAGCCTCGTGGGCATGGCCTCCCATCTGTGCATGCCTACATCCTCCGTGCTCACAAAGCTGCTGGCTGCTCAGCTTCCCTCCCTTTGGCATCGCTTGCTTGCCTTAGCCCTCCCAACAGACCCGCCCTACCTTCACCCTCCCTCAGTCTATTTCCCAGGTGACCAGGATTACCAGGCTCAGCGCCACTACTGCAGGACTCCAGGGCTTTGGAATTAACTTTACTTAGCACACTAGGTTCCCCTTTCCCTCCCTGATCTTTTTTATGTCCTTAATCGTGTTTCTTTCTGGCCTTGGAGACCTTAATATTTGGCCTCTACAGCCAGTTCCGAACTGTGCTGAAATATCACTTAAATTGCCTTTATTTATTGATTACTTTTCTTCCTATCTAGGAATCCTGCACTATAGTTTTGTTTAGGCTCAATGACACATTTGGATAACACAGACCCAAATGATTTGGAACTACAGACATTAAAAATAAGAATGTGCCACTAAAGCACTCTTTTTATTTCCTTATAGATTTTAAACAAAAGTGCATTCTGACATAGTATTTATTAACAAAATATGCTCTGACTAGCACATATTGTGCTCAGAAACTTTACTGGTCTTGGGAGAAGAAACACGGGAGGCATGATGATGTGTTTAACAGTAACAGGCAAGGCCTATAATTCATATTGAAGTGAAATAAATCATAAATGGTGCATAGGTGAGTCAATATCAGTTAATACTATGTAAAGCATTCTGGAAAACATAAAATATTGGTCCAGGGTGGTAGAGGGGCACAATCACTATCATCTGAAATTCCTTTAATGGAGAACAGTTTTTTATTTCTACATCAAAGATAAAACATTTACTTGATAATGCTGTGTGCAATCAGCTAGTTAATCAAGAGTTGTAAATAATTTCCTGTTTTGATAGCAAGAAGGGGTTTTGAATAAGGAAAGGAGAAGAAATGAAGGTCAAAAAGTGTATCTATTGAGTATTGGGAGTTATTCAGGAGAAGGTAAGGGAGTCGCCAAGAGGGAAGAAAGGGAAGAAAAAATTTGCTCAGGCTTCACAGTGTTACCTAGGGTTGTCCTAATTCTGCTGAATCGCTGTAGTAACTATACTTAACCAAAATTCTTGCTATGTACTAAATATTGAGTTGCTTATATTTTTTATAACTTCACAATTGCCATATTATAGCTGAGAATACCGAAGTATAAAGAGATTAAGTAACTTGTCCAGAGATACAAAGCTAGCAGGTGGCAGAGGTGGGATTAGAACTCAGGCCAAGCTCATTTAAGACAGCTGCTGTGTCCACTATTTAGCAACACGCCAAGCTATAGAGGAGGATATTTTCTGGTGACTTGTGGCTATGCATGCATGCATGTTTTCTATGATTTATGAAGATTAATTTTTATTGAAAATAACATTTATGTTATGAAAAGTAATGCATGTTTGATATTTAAAAATCTTAAACATGCAAATAAATAGAAAACAAGAAAACGTAACCCCCCCCCCCACACACACACACAAATGCTTCTACCTAAAGCCAGCCAATCTTGGCATCTTCATATCTATTCTTAAAGCCTATAAGCATACACGTATAAATCAAAGGGCATGAGCATTTTTAAGTTTTTATTTATGAAATGCCAAAGGGCCAGGAAAATTGATTTAGCATAATATTTTATATTAAAATGAAGCTTTATTATCAGGATATTTGTTAATTGGGGTATCAATGAATCACAGTCAAGCTCCTGCAATATCTCAGAAATTTCCACGTGGAGAAAGCTACTTGATTTGAGCATATAAAAATTTTTATAAAATTTTTAAATAACAACTAGTTAGAATTTATAATGAAGGAAAGGACCAGATTTATAATAGCAACAATAACACCGAAAAAGCACAGTATTATATTTACCACGAAATATCAAACATTTATGTGAAGAATAGTTTGTCACTTTTGAAGTACACAAAAGAAATGATGGGAAAAGCAACTCATATTCTTGGGTGGGAAGACTCGATTTACAAAAGATGTAAATTCTCCCTATGTTTATTAGTAAGTTCTATATGATAGCAGTATATATTGCAGCAGATTTTATTTACGTATTTATTTTTGGTGATGTGGGTAGGAATAATACAAAGTCACTCTAAAGCTCATATAGAAAAAAAAAAAAAACTAGAGTAACCAGGAAAATTTAGTACGGAGGGTAAAGTAGGGAAAACCATCTCTATCATCATAAAAACATTTTACTGGACCTCAATGATTAAAATGATGTGATATTAAGGCATAAATATTAAGACAAAGAAATGGAACAGAAAAGAAAACACTGAAGTAGACCAAACTGCATACAACAATTTAATATATGATACAGGTAGCCTCTCAGATCAGTGCTGAAAAATAGATATTCAACAAGTTGTTTTGGAAAAATTTGAGAACCATCTGGAAAACAGTAACTTCTGATCTATTACCTCACACCATCCATCAGCATAAATTCTAAATAGATCAAACATGTAAATGAAGCCCTATGAGTGCTAGAACAAAACATGGAGAAATTTGATCTCCTCAGAGGGGGAAGGGTCTTTTAAATTTCAAAATTAAATTATTAAATATTAAAAATTAATATACTCAACTACCTAAAAGATAAAAGTTTCTGCTTGAAAAAATAATCATCAACTCCAAAGACATGTGAAAAACTAAGACAAAAGTGCAATTTATGTCACCAACAAAGGTGACTCTTCATCTTATTCATATAAATCCTTGAAACAACCCTACTCCACTAAGGATCAGGTATATAAAGCAAATATACGAGCAGAGAAACAAAACTTTCTGGCCATTTTAGAAGGCAAAATGGCATATGATTAGGCAACCATTTAGCAGATAAACCCAGTATTTCATCCAAGTAAAGAAAGCGTATTAACCAAACCAACAGCTTTGAAGACCACTTAACAGGGACACAAAATAATCTTGCTCTTTCTAAAAACATTAAATATTTCAATTCTAAACAATCCTGTTCCCACTGTGGTTGTGGCTTTCCTTTATCCTGGCTCTCTCACCTAGAATTACGGTGAATATGAAAAGCCCTCCGGACATGCTCAGAACTTGGCTAAAATTCTAGGTTGCAATTTAGTTTTGTGGACAGAGCCTGAAACTGACCATACATCCCCACTATGCTGCCTTCAGGCCACTTTAGGTACCTCAAGTAGTCTTGGAAGTGTGGGAATGACCTGTGTGGGCCTGGAGCTAGGTTTGGGCTGGCCTGTGGGCAGTAACAGCCACAGTCTTCCCAGGAGACCCTGGATCTTCACACTGCTGCAGCCTGGCTAAATTTCCCCAAATCATTTGGAAAATGGTCACAAAGCAGGAATGTTTAACTGGTCCCAAGTGGTAAAGGACCACAGGCTTCTGGCTATGCTTTGAAAAACCTTACCACAGCTAGGATTGTAAGTCAATCTAGCTGCCAATTGAGGAAAATTTCATTAAATTGTGTTCTCCAGAACATATACATATTATTTGACTTCTTATCATTTGCTTTGCTTTTCAGTACACTTAAATTCATTTACCAGAGGATGTATAGCTCTTGCCTAAATACATTTTTGTTAAATTTATAGTTAAATTGATACTAATTCAACAAATATTAAATTTTTTAATTTTTGATGTATTCTGTGTATGAAAGTATCCTTTATTTGACAAGAAGAAAAAAGAAAGACAGAGAGAAAGGAAGAAAAGGAAATAAGAAAACAGGAGAAACACACATAACCAAGTGATACATTCAACACAAAAAGGAGATTTTCCAATAAACTATCACAGTAAACTTGCTTCTGCCTCTGGCAAAGTCTATTGATCAAACCATTGGTTCACTGTCGGTTTGGAAAGCAAATGCAAGTGTTTTGCTGCTTCCAGCCTAAGCTGAAATGGATGCTTAAAGCACTACTTTTCAGTCTTGCAAGCTATAGCTAAGAGTGGCTGCTGGGACACAGTGCTACGAATGCTGTCCTGGGTATCTGGGAACGTATTTAATTTTCTATCCAAAGACATGTCTAAGAATTCATCCAGGTTTACCTCAGTGATGATTTTTAATGGATGTATAATATTTTAAAGGATACAAATGATGGGGACAAATCAGAATAGATGGTGAAGTAGGGCCTTAGCAATTTTAATCTCCCAGAACTACTCCCTAGCCCCCTTGGGACCCTCCTTTGATCCCCAAAGTTTCAAGAGTCCTCATGACATCTCCTATCACTTTCATCCTTCTCCTTAATCAGTACATGAGATTAGATGCTTCAGGAATGTGAAGACACAAATAACCAAGGACAAAAGAGATTGCTAGCTCCTTGAAGAGCAGCCTTTCACCTAGAATTGCAACCTATAATTAAACAAAACTAGGTTAGCTCCTTACAGGAAAGAACTATTTGGATCAAGAGACGTAAAACCCCAATATAGCTAACCATTCATCATACATACTCAAAAATCCATTAATTCACTCATTTATTCTTAGATCCATCCATCCATTCATTCATTTGATAAGTATATAGAGAGCATCACCTATGTACCAGGCAATGTCCAAAGATAAACCAGAAGTCAAAGCATCCTTAGATATGACAAATTATGAAATAATGGCTGAAAACTCCACAAATTTGGCAAAAGATACTAAGAAGTTGAATGAATCCAAAGTAGGATAATTCAAAGCAACTTGAATGAATCCAAAATAGAATAATTCAAAATAAATATATGCTCTGACACATTATAAACATTTGAAAACTCAAGACAAAGGAAAAAAATTTAAAAGTATTCAGAGAAAAATGACCTACATAGGAAATTACCTACATAGGAACACCAATTCAAATCACAGGGGATTTTCTCATCTGGCCAGGAAAAACTGCTCAAAGAGAAAAACTATCAACTGTTAATTCTATATCCACCAAAATGATCCTTCAGGAATGAAGGGAAAATAAAAACAATCTTAGACAAAGGAAAGCTAAAAGAATTGGTTGCTAGAAAGCCTATCCATAAAAAATTGGCTAAAGGAAGTTCTTCAAACAGAAAGGAAATTATAAAAGAAGGAACCATGGAGCATCAGGAACAACAGAAGGGCAGGAACATGGGCAATAAAATAGAGTTTGCTGGCCAGGTGCAGTGGCTGACGCCTGTAATCCTAGCACTTTGGGAGGCTAAGGTCGGAAGATCTCTTCAGTTCAAGACCCACCTGGGCAACATAGTGAGACCCCATCTCCAGAAAGAAAAACAAATTAGCTGGGCATGATGGTGCACACCTGTAGTCCTAGGTACTCAGGAGGCTGAGCCAGGAAGGTCACTTGAGCCCAGGAGTTTGAGGTCGCAGTGAGCTGTGATCTTGCCATTGCACTCTAGGTTGAGCAACAGAGCAAGACTCTGTCTCAAAAAAAAAATACTATGCTTTCCTTCATAAGTTTTATAAATCATTTTTAATGATTGAAACAAAAATTACAGCACCGTGTGATACTCAAGGCAATGACATTTTAAAGTGGTGAAGGTAAAAGGACTTGAATTGAAGTGACATTTCCACACTTCACTTAAAGTGGTAAAATGTTGATACAAATGGTCTATTACAAATCACTTATGTATATATTAATGCCCAGAGCAATTAATACAAAAACTTTTATACGAAAAAAAATTAAGAGACATACACCCAAAAATGTTGTAAATAAGACAGAATGCCAAAACTGTTCAAGTAACACACGTACAAAAAAAAGAGGAATGAGACCCAGTGGAAACAAATAATAAAATGGCAAACTTAATTAAGCATTAACATATCAATAATTATGTTAAAAATAAATTATGGAAATATAACAGTCAAAGAACAGAGGGGCACAGAGGCTATTAAAGAGAAACACAGGCCAGGCACAGTGGCTCACACCTGGAATCCTAGTACTCTGGGAGGCAGAGGCAGGAGGTTCACTTGAGGTCAGGAGTTTGAGACCAGCCTTAGCAACAAAGTGAGACACTGTCTCTACAAAAAAAAAAAAAATAGAAAAAAATTAGCTGGGTGTGGTGGCATTTGCCTGTAGTCCCAGGTACTCGGAAGGCTGAGGCAGGAGGATCACCTGAGCCGAGGAGTTGGAGGTTGCTGTGAGCTAGCATGACGCCATGGCACTCTAGCTCTAGCCTGGACAACACAGTGAGACTCTGTCTCCAAAAAAAAAAAAAAAGAGAGAGAGAATCAAACACTTTTATGGAAATAAAAATCCTTCAAAGTTTTTATCTCTTCCATTAGAGTCTTATTTTCATTTTCCAGGGTTATAACTCGATTTTCCATATATTTAATATATTCTTTCTTATTTCTGCGATATT
>CAUYRT010096454.1:0-21366 GCA_963574885.1 Lepilemur ruficaudatus
TCACCTGTGCTCCCCTCACCTGTGCTCCCCTCCTGTGCTCCCCTCCTCTGTGTTCCCCTATGTTTCCCTCCTCTGTGCTCCCCTCCCGTGTTCCCCCCTCCTCTGTGCTTCCCTCCCCACTGCTCCCCTCATCTGTGCTCCCCTCACCTGTGTTCCCCTCCTCACTGCCTCCCTGCACCGTGCTCCCCTCCCCACTGCTCCCCTCACCTGTGCTCCCCTCCCCGTGCTCCCCTCACCTGTGCTCCCCTCCCGTGTTCCCCTCCTCTGTGCTCCCCTCCCCCGTGCTCCCGTCCCCTGTGCTCCCCTCCCCACTGCTCCCCTTATCTGTGCTCCCCTCACCTGTGTTCCCCTCCTCACTGCTCCCCTCCCCTGTGCTTCCCTCCCCATGCCCCCCTCCCCACTGTTCCCCTCCCCACTGCTCCCCTCACCTGTGCTGACGGCGTCCTCCAGGCCGGGGTCCCCCTCTCCCTGGAGCAGGCGGTGGTAGTAGCCGGGGTTCTGGTCCATCTGGGCCTGGGCTCCACTCAGCGCCATCCAGACGTGGGCGCGGTGCTCCAGTGGGACCCCTTTGCGGACATAGCGCTTCACTGAAACCGGGAGGGGGACAGAGGCCACGTGAGCCGGGCCAGGGAAGAGGCTCTCTGCACCAGCCCCACTCACTCCCACGCTTTTGGCTCTCACCCCTCCTCTTCCTAAATCAAATGTAGGAGACCCAAAACCTTGGGTATCTCCAGCAAAGCTGGTATGTGCCCCGGAAAATTCTGCTCTCCCTGGAAACGGAAACGGAGCACAAACCAGGCAGCAACCACCACGGCGCTTCCACGCCACTGCCCGAGGACCAAGTGGCAGGCTGCGGGCTCAACCCTGGGCCCCACCACACAGGCTACAGATGCTGCTCCCCAGGCAGAGGCCTGCGCCCCTGTGCTGAGCAGGAGAGAGAGGAACAGGAGAGGCACAGAGCAGGGGGCCCCAGGAGCACAGGGAGGGACAGACTGGGGGCCTCAGGCGCCTATCCTAACCAGAGAGGTGGAAAAACAGTGGGCTGCGGTCAGATGAGGCTCTGGAAAGTTCTGTGGCAGCCATACAGAGCAGGGGACCAGCTGAGGGTGGAACCAGCGAGCTGTGCACAGGAGAGACCCAAGTCCAGGGCCCCGGGTGAGACGCGCCTTCCTCGCGCCATCTCTGCACAGAAGCCGCTTCATGTTGTGGGGATGTTTTTATTAATAAATATGTGAAAAGTTATTTTCTAATGACCACAAAACAGGCAGGAACAGAGGCCAAACCCACGAGCCACCTCCGTCAATCAACACGGAGCAGCTCCCGAGGCAGAGGAACGGCTTTGTGAGTCTGAGTCCAGATTAGCCACAGCAGGTGCCACACTGCGCCCTTAATGCCTGTGATCTGCTAAACAGCTAATTTTCAAAGCAAATGTTTAAAGCTTTGCCGTTTTCCTTTGAGATTATACAGTAAATACCACTATTTTAAAGGAAACCATACTTTAGGGGGAAAAAGCACGTGCAATTAGTGAAATTCTACAAGCTCTCATCAAAGGAAACGTGAAGCACAGGCTATATTTATGAATATAATCGTACGTATGATCATGAAAAATCACGATAACTTTACAGGCCACAGTCCAGAAAAGCACAACAGAGGCCGGGCATGGTGGCGCACGCCTGTAATCCCAGCGCTCTGGGAGGCCGAGGCAGGAGGATCCCTTGAGAGCCCAGGAGTTGGAGGTTGCTGTGAGCTACGACAAGGCCACTGCACTCCAGCCTGGGCGACAGAGTGAGACTCTGCCTCCCTGGGGCTGCGGGGGGGGGGGGGCGGCGGGGGGGAACAAACAAACAAAAAGTGAAACACTGCAGAGTAACATCACATTAACTCGCTTTCCCAGCTGAGCCACGATATAGGATCATCTGGACAGGAGCCTCTTCAACGCAGACTCGGGAGGACACTCTGCCCACTGGGCCCCCCACGCCCCCCACGCGTGAGCAGCTCGTGCGCGCTCCCGTCTCCGGCAGGAGCTCTCAGTCCCTCGGCGCGTTCACACTGGGACGGGCACATGACGGCACCTGCGCAGTTCTGGTTCTGAAATCCTACCGAACACTAATAATTCTGCCCAACTTTCCCTCCAAGTCAGCGCGATTCACACCGAAGTCTGCCGGGGGTCTCACGGCCCCTCGGGGGCACCTTGGCCCGAATCGCTCTGCACAGAAACTGCCGCTGACACACAAGGGACCAGGACTCAGCCGGCGGTGAGGGGAGGCAGCGGTGCCCACGGTTCCTGCCGCTGCTTGATGAGTTGTCATCTGAATCTACGCCGCTTCTCCAGACAAGAACGGAAACGCTGAGTCTTCCTCACAGGCCGACACCCTCCCCAGGGCAGGTCACACCCACGACCGTCACTAACACGTGGAGACGTGTAAAGGAGAAACAGCTGGGAAAATAAAATCTTAGAAAGCAGTTACATCCTACTCTAAGTAACCCAGGAACAAAGACCCAAACTCCTCATGTTCTCCCTTGTAAGTGGGAGCTGAGCCGGGTACCCACGTCACAGAGTCACTTAACGGACACTGGAGACACAGACTGGGAAGTAGGAAGAAAAACCACCTACCGGGACGACGTGCCCAGGCAGGTGACGGATGTGAAGAGCCTAGACTTCTCTATGCGATTCAGCCACGTAACAGAAAACCACTCAGACCCCTAAATCTACTTAAACAAAAATAATTCTAAAAAAGGCAGCTACATCCCAGAGAATTGACTTCCATCCATCTGCCCCAACAAAGTTAGGCAAATCCCCAGTCTTTTGGTATTTGTCTTTGAAAACATGTTCTTGCAACTTGATTTTAATCTGGGTGGTGCTAACATTCTAAGCCACTGGTCAGGTCCAAAACCACCGCAGGCTCTGACGCTCATCCCCACGGACGCCCTTCCCATCACGCAGGGCAGGAAAGGGAATGGGAGGGTGGGTTTGCAGAACTCAGTCTTTCTCAGCTGGGGAGAAACAGCGAGCTGCCTTCTCAGGGTCCCTGTTGTACATTATCGACGGGAAAGGAAAAGAAAAAGAAAATATTTACTGTGCTCACAGAGGGCGTGACCGGGCACAGGCATCACAGCTGTCGCCTTAAGACACACCGGACGCCAAGATGTGCAGATAATGGACCAGAGACGTTTAGATGGCACTCGGAACGTCCGCCACGAGGAGGTTAGAACAATGGGCCTCACAAAAGCAAGACGAGGTGCAGAACCGGATCACAGCGGAGATTCCGGGCTATGCCTGCGGAAACCCAAGGGCGGTCCCCAGCCCCAGCCCCGGGGCTGTCCTGTGCCGCAGTCTCTGCCTGGAGGCTGCCACCGACCTGACTGTCCCACATCCCACTGGGAAACCCTGGACTCCCAGCTCTCGGGCAACCTGCCCAGCTCTCAGACGCTGCCAGCACTCACAGGCTCCCACTGGGCCACACCCGGACCCAGACCCGGCCGCACATGTGTGCTGGACCCTGAATCCCGCACACCTCCTCGGGATCACCTGCGGTCAGAACATCCGGCAAGACTGGGACACGGGCTGGCGGTGCTCACACATGCCCCAACCCTGCGGCTCCCACCCCGGCTGAAGGCTCTCGGGGAACCGGACGGGTATATCTGCTCCCAGACCTGTCTGTGCCAGTTGTACTTGTCACCACAATTGCACAGTCCAACCAACACCACACACACCAAAGAAATACTAAAGCAAAAAAGCAAGTTGCTACTTTAAGAAAAACCAAGTTGAATTTTTAAGAGGAGTTGATACAAGGGCGCAAAAAAAACAAAAGCGCAAAAGCAAAAACAAAACTGCCACATCAGGTGCAAGACAACTGCAAAGGACTGGGGGGAAGAATGAAGATCTGGGAGGGCTCCGCATTCAGCTGCTTCCAAAATGCCTGTGGTCCTGCTCCACTGGGACCCCAGGTTAGAAAACAGAGACAACACCCACTCCGCTCAAAGAAGACCCACGTGACAAGACCAGACGGGGAGAGTGGACATGCGCTTGTGTTTTCTGTAAAAACGAAGGTTTCTGCGCAGACTGGTCTCTCCACGTCCTCTGCCTTGCCTGGCTGCAGGTGCAGAGCAACCTCCACTCAGGGGCCTCTGCAGTTACCTCGGGCCGTGGTGAGGACGGTCCCCAGGGACCCCTCTACAGGATACGGGGCAGGGGATGGGAGACAAACTCAATTTCACTTTGTATCCTTCAGTATGACTAAAACCTTTACTGTGCTTACATTGGTTTTTAAGTATATATCTTATACATTTACATGTTACTTTTAAAAATTAAAAGACCAGTCGATTTTTAAGAATAAACCACAAGGGGCCGGATGGGGTGACTCACATCTGTAATCCTAGCACTCTGGGAGGCCAAGGCGGGAGGATCGCTCAAGGTCAAGAGTTCGAAACCAGCCTGAGCAAGAGCGAGACCCTGTTTCTACTAAAAATAGAAAGAAATTAGCTAAATAACTAAAAGTATATACAGAAAAAATTAGCCAGGCATGGTGGCACATGCCTGTAGACCCAGCTACTCGGGAGGCTGAGGCAGGAGGATCGCTTGAGCCCACCAAGTTTGAGGTTGCTGTGAGCTAGGCTGACGCCACGGCACTCTAGCCCGGGCAACAGAGTGAGACTGTGTCTCAAAAAAAGAATAAACCAAAAGGAAAAAATAAAGGTAGCCGTTCTGCTGGAGACATGTTAACATACAGGTGACAGGTGATGGGACAGGGGTGCGACACTCTTGTAGGATGCACAAAGGATCTCAGCTCCAGCGTTCCAGAAGGCAAACAACTACCAGCCTTGGAGGTCCATCCGGCTCCATGATTTTACAAAGCCTTAGTTTACCTGTGTTCAGGGAAGCCCAGTAGAGCCTCCAGGATGGTGGGCTCTGACCACCTCTAAGTCCCCAGGTTCAGCAAGTCTGGGGAGACCTCTCCACCCAGCCCTCTTCCAGACAGCTCGCAGCTCCCCAAGCATGTCAGAGCACCTGGGCCCCATCCACTAACCTCTTTGAAAGCAAACATTGACCTTGCACCCCTGGCTTAGGAGACCTCTTGGGCCTGCCCATAGCCCCACCCACATCTGGCCCTTCCCACCCCTCCCCACCATGTCCCTAATACCTGGGTCCCAGCTCAGCCTGGAAGCTCAGCCAGCATCTCTGTCCCTTCCTTCAGGAAGCCCCCAGACCCCGGTGTGCTCCCACTACCAGCTCCCATAACCCCACGGCACACTTCCCCCAAAGCCCGCCCCCCACAGGTACCAAGGACTCCTCCATCTCTGCCCGGGAGCCATCACAGCTGCCCAAGCACATTCCAGGTACCAGGGCTAGAGGCAAAACCCCTGCAGGCAGCGAGGGTCTTTGCTTTCAGCAGGGAAGCAAAGATAAGTGAGGTCTGTGTGGCGCAGACAGAGGAGAGGAGAGAAAGGCAGGGAACGGTGGTGGCAGGTCCGGGGCCCATTCCAGGCATGGACGCCCCCCGGTGGCCTTGCAGGGTCTGGGGAAGAGTCCAGGGATGGGGTCCCGCCTCAGTCGCGGGGCCAGTGCAGGCAGGGGGGGTGCTCTGGGGCAGGAGGAAGGCTGCAGGGGTGTAGGAGTGAGGGGCACGATGGAGGACCCAGGAGGACCCACGCCTAAGGACCCTCGGGGACACGTTTCTGCCATCTAGTCAAGGAGTAAGAAAGCGTTCTTCTCAGGCCCCAGACATGGTCCCCTGTTTGGAAAAAACCGTCCTCATGCCTCCCTCCCACGAGCAGGCCGGTCTCAGAGGGGAAAGAAGGTGGGTCCCTCACCCACCTGAGCCCAGGACGCGCGCTCCCGCGCGCTCACCTGGGACCCCGCGCTCCCCTGCACCCCCAGCGCCCCTCTGCGCTCTCCCGCGCACCCGGCTGGACCTTGGACTCTGCGCCCGGCCCAAGGGTGGGGCGCGCGGTGCGCAGCCGGCGAGGGCCAAACCGGACTCACCTGTCGGGCTTTTCTGGACGCGCCCGCTTCTCTTCAGAAGTTTGGACCATTTTATTGCTCTTCTAGTGAGTATCACCAGGTAGGTGGAAAAAAACTCCTCGTACGCCGCGTAGTCAAAGTCTCCAGGCCTCTCAAATCCGTACGGATCAACCCTGCGACAGAGAAAAACCCGCGTCTCCAAATAAAGTTTCCGCGCGCGTGTGCGCCCGGACTCGGGGACTCGGGGACTCGGGGTACGCGGCGGACCGCGGGGAGGACGTGAGCCTGCGCGGGACCCTCGGCCCACTCGGGCTGGACCCCGCGCCGCCCACTTAGGGTCCGGGACCTAGAACCCCGTGCCGCCCATCCGGGGACCTGGGACCGGAGACCCAGGAGC
Organism: Lepilemur ruficaudatus; assembly: GCA_963574885.1. Lineage (NCBI taxonomy): Eukaryota > Metazoa > Chordata > Mammalia > Primates > Lepilemuridae > Lepilemur > Lepilemur ruficaudatus. The sequence goes on from CAUYRT010096454.1 coordinate 6,360, forward strand.
CGCGCCCCGACCCCGCGCCGCCCACCCGGGGACCCGGGTCCGCGCCTCCCACCTGGGGACCTGGGACCCAGAACTCCGCGCCGCCCACCCGCGGACCCGGGCCCGCGCCGCCCACGTGGGGTCCTGGACCCGGGACCCGCGCCGCCCACCTGGGGACCCGGGCCCCAGGACCCCGCGCCGCCCACCTGGGGTCCGGGACCCAGAACCCCGTGCCGCCCACCTGGGGACCCGGGCCCGCGCCGCCTGCCAGCGCTCGGGGGACTCCATGCCGGGGGCCGCGCGCACCGATCCCGGGACAGCGGTCCGAGCGCGCCTCCCGCTCCCGGGCGCTCGAGTCCTTCCGGCGGGGCCGTGGGCCGGGCGTGCGGGGGAGGGGCGGAGCAGGCGGGGCGGGACCAAGGGCGAGGGGCGGTGCCGGGGGCGGGGAGAGGGCGCGAGAGAGGGGGGGCCGGGAGGGGGATGGGAAGGCGGGGACGGGCGAGCCGTGGGGGTGCCGGGGGTGGGACTGGACATGCTCCTGTCCCTGGAGACCGCGGCGGCCGGAGTTGAGCCACCTCCCTCCGCAGGCCGAGGGTGCGGGGGCTGGGATGGGGGCGGCCTGGGGGATGGGGGCGAGGGAGGGGCGCCCTCCGCAGGCCCCCAGGCCCGGACCAAAGATTAGAGAGAATGATCCAGCAGCTTCTTCTGAGATTCCCTCCAGCCTCAGTGCCGGGCAGACCAGACTTCGGACATTTGACTCCTGTTTTCATTTCTTTATGCAGAAAAAGATCAAGTCTCACCTGCTTCCGGTTGGGGCTGACACCGCGAACAAACCGAGACGCCTCGGCGCTCCCCGGAACCGTCCGGCCTCCCCAGGCTCGCCGGGCGCGGAAAACGGGAAAACGCAACCCGCAGCGCAGAGGGGGCCCGCAGCGCCCGGGACTGGCCGCGGGGGTCGCGCCTGTCCTGTGCCCGCGGCAGCTCTGGCTTTGAGGTTTCTTTGTGGTCCCCATCTCCTTGCAGCGCCCTAAGACTTCAATATTTTGGCACGAAAACCACATCTCAACTCGACTGCTTTTCCTATCTGGGAGGCCATGGGAAATTTGCCCAAACCTAGCATTTTGAATTTTGCTTTGGCCATGTGGCATGGTAAGGGGGTGGCCTCAGCCCCCCACCCCCCGAAAGCAGGAGGTCTAGAACAGTGGGCACACCGGCTCCACCAACATCATGTGGCAGGCCAGGAGGATAAGTCCCTGGACTGCAAGTGCCTCCGCTGCGCTGCATGTGGTCAGGTGGTTGCCGGCTTCCACCCGCCTCACTCAGGCCTTGGGAACTAACCTGGGAACCGTGGGTTTGCAGGAATGCTCCATCTGAGTGCTAAACAGGGAGCCTGCCAGTAACTCGCAGAACGTGACCACCCGGCCCCTAACACAGACACATGTCTGCATTTTCACCGTCTGCACGCCAGAAGGCTGTAGCAAATCAGCGATCCTCCGAGCAGAACCACGCGGCTCCTCAGATGTTCCTAGTTTGCTGGTTCTGAGAAAAACTCTCCGAGCTTTCAGCTCCGTTCCGCAGCACTTTGCTTTCGAAAGACACAGTGTCCCTTCCTTCAGAGACGGTGCACGCCCTGGGCTGTGCTCTGGTCTCCAGACTCAAACTTGCAGACAGGCGACACCCCACACCAGCCCGTGGCCCCACTCCCCACGACTCACAGCCCGAGCTGACTTGTGGATGGCCCCCCCGGGTCTCTTTTCCCTTCACACCCTGGACTGGGCTGCTCCACCCTCCGGTCTGCCTGAGCCACCTTGCCTGCCTCCTGTTGCCCTTTGTGGAGTCCACAATCCTGCTCCCCGCTTCCCTTCCTTCAGTATCTTGCACCCCAAACCTCCTCGGCTTCCAGGACACCACCCCCCCCGGCCCTCTGCTGGCGTACACTGGGTTCCAGCCTCCCTCGCAAGCTCCTGCCCTGGAGGACGGCCATTGGGACACACAGGCCACGAGGCGAGGTCCGTGTGCTGGGCCCCCCACGCAGCCCTTTCTGCTGGGAGGGTCTCCCAGCCTCGTGCCCCAGCCCAGGTCTTGGGGACAGGCAATGGGGGACCACCATGACCTGCATGTCCACTGCAGGGTGGCCAGCCGGTCTCTCCTACAGCAGGGGACCCAGGCCAGCACCTGTGGGGCAGCGAATGCGTGGCCACCCCACGCAGCCCTTTCTGGGTGAGGCCGATGCAGCTGAGAGACTCCACTTGATCGCCAGGGCCAGTGCCCCGCGGGAGGCCGCATCAGTCCCAGGGCCCCGTGGGGCCACAACAGGCCTCCATGGGGTCTCCACCCAGTAGATGCCCCTCTTCCTTCTGAAATCCAGGGGTCTCGTGGCTGTTTGGTAAACGCTGCTGCCCCTTGGAAGTCGGAAGTGTGTCAAGATACCTCAGTCCTGGGGCGCCCACCCTGCAGGTGAAAGGACATCTGGGAGTGCTGTCAGGTCGGGGGTGCAGGGACCTGAGGATTGCTGGCGGGATGTCCACATGGAGGAGCCCACTGCGGGTCGCACACCTCGGAGGGGCGTCCCCAGGGGAGCCGGGAGGCCAGCAGGGACAAATCAGACAGGAAAGAAGGTTCCAGGGCGACCACAGCCCTGGGGACTCTGCAGATGGCGGCTGAGACTGCGCGGCTGGCTGGCTCCGGGCCCTGTCGCTGTCCGGACACCCGTGCAGCCGGGGCGGGAGGCATGGAGGAGGGGCAGCCACCGCAGAGTCACAGGTGTCGTGGTATCGTGCTGACGTCGTTCAGCCGTTGGGGTGTGCGTGTGCACATACATGACGGTGTATGACCGTAATTTTAATGGGCTGGTGCCACTAAACATCACCGGAGAATGGCGAGGGTCAGTCCCCACTTGGGTTCAGGAAAACTGGCGGCATCAAAGAACCCATCCCCAGGTGACTCCGCTGACACTCGGGATGTCCCTTGCTCACCTGTGGGAGGCCAAGCACAGTCCCCCAGCCTGTCTTTTGTCCTCACTGAGCGACTGGAACTGATGTGGTGTGGCTGGGGCCGCCCTGCCTGCGCCAAGCCTGACCTTCGGCCCTCCAGGGCAGCGCACCCTCCTCTGCCAGCCTTGCCTGGGCTGCTCTAGGCAAGAAAACCTCTTCGTGCCCAACTCTTGGGACCTCGCAGCCCTGACACGCCTGTAGTCATCCTTTCAAATACAGTGCTAAGTCCCGATTTTTAAAAACTCTCTTTAAAAGGTTTATTTAGGCCAGGCATGGTGGTGCATGCCTGTAGTCCCAGCTATTTGGGAGGCTCAGGCAGGAAGATCCCTTGAGCCCAGGAGTTTGAGGTTGCTGTGAGCCAGGCTGACGCCACGGCACTGTAGCCTGGGCAACAGAGAGAGACTCTGTCTCAAAAAAATAACTAAATAAATAAAAATTTTAAAAAGTAAATAAATAAAATGTGTATTTATTCATTGATTTATTGCCCCTGGCAACCTCCGTTCTACCCTCTGCTTCTGTGAGTTTGGCAGATTTGCTTTGTTTTCTTTTAGAGATGGGGTCTTGCAATGTTGCCCAGGCTGGTCTCAAACTCCCAGGCTCAGGGACCCTCCCTGGGAGCTGGGAGCACAGTCTCACAGCCCTGTGCCCAGCTTTGTTTTTTATTTGACAAAAGAAAAGAGTATTTATGGGCAAAGTGATATGAAGTCTAGCATGGGCTTTAAAACACTGCGGCAAAGAAACGAAAAGGAGCAGGTAGATGAACACAGAGGACCGTGGTGACAATCCTTGAGGGTGGACGAGGGGCCCTGGGGAGACCTTTGTGCGTGTTTGAAGGTTTCCGTAATAACTTGTTCTAGGCAGCGGGAACTGCCCGCACGGCCAGCTGCCTGGGCCCCGCAGCCTGCAGCGCAGCCCGGCTTCTGGGTCTGGGCCGGGCCGCCCTGGGACTTGGGGTGCGAGGCTTCCTGTGCGTGGCGTGGCCGGGGTGGGGGCGCTCCTGCGGGGCCGTCCCTCCCCAGCCTCCTACCAGAAGGAAGTGGGACACAGGACACATGCAGATGCTTTGGGGAGTGAAGGGGAGGGGCTCAAAAATGGTCCTGTGGGAGGCGCCTGGGGACCCTAACAGTGTCCGTATCTCCAAATCATAGAACAGAGATCTCCCCATCCTGTTGGTGAGGCCCCAGCCAGGACCCACGACTGCAGGTGACGCGCAACCGTCCAGCAGAGGCAGGCTGCAGTCACACGCCCGGGGAAAGCCCCCCAGACCCGCAGTGGCCCTGCGGAGGTGCCTGTGGGCTCGGTGCCCCCAGGGGAGGGGGGCACATGGCTGTTCTACTCTGTCACAGGGCAGTCACAGGACAGCCAGCTGACCCGGCCCCGGGGGACCCTCCCAGACGCAGGGCCGGCTCACAGAGGCATCTGGGAGGCTCTCCCCCCAGGGAAGGGCACCTTCCGGCCTCTCTTCTGGGGATTCTATCCCAGAAGACCTTTGAGGCGGAAAAACGGGTTTCGGGAGATGACTGGGGCGATTCACAGGAGAGGCTGACCGCCAGCAGACACAGGGCAGACCGCCAGCTCGTTTTTTGCTCTTTGTGCCTCCAACACAGATTTCTGGATGTCTGGGCTTCTGCTCGGCTCTGGGCATGGCCGGAGCTTACAATTTGGTTCAGGGGAAAATTTTAAGAGTGTCACCAATGAGCAAGTGTTATTTTGACAATAAGATAAAATAAGTATTTTAAGAAAAATATTGCAATGTGGTATTATTGCATCATGACGAAAAGTTTTGTGCAGGTGCCGTGGGGCTAGGGGAGGAGGAGCCCCCCCAGGAAGTGGCGTCGGGAGGGCGGCGCCGCCTCCCCCTGGCCCACCCGGACAGAGGGGCCGGGGAGGGCGGAGGAGCCCGTGGAGGCCACGGGCCACGCTGGGGCGGTGTGCTCGGCAGGCGGCAGGCGTGGCGTTGCCGGTCCTCGCAATGCCCTTTCCCTCTTCTTCCTCTCAGAGAGAACCCCTCGGCAGCGGGGCGCCGTGTCCGGGGCCTGTGGCGCAGGCTGCAGACGCTCGCTCCATCACAGCTCTGGACGCTGGGACCGGGACTGAGGTGTGGGCAGGGCTGGTCCCTCCCGCGGTGTAGACACAGCCCCTGCCCGTCCTCACGTGGTTGTCCCCCGTGTGACGCATCCTGCTGTCCCTGAGGACTCTGAGCTATTGGAGTAGGGCCACCCGCGTGACCTCATTTACCTGTGTGGCCTCTGTGAAGGCCGACTCTGAACACAGCCACCTCCTGAGGTCCTGGGGTCCAGGACCCCACCCTGCGAGCTTCGGGGCGGGACACCTGGTGCAGACGGTGACAGCTGCCAGCTGGCCTGTGGCCCGGCAGGGCGGCTGCAGGAGCCCAGTGCGGCTTTGACGGCCTGTGGGTGAGGGAGGAGGTTCGCACAGGTTCCAAATGGCCTTCCTCTTCCTGAGGGTCTGCTTACGTCACAGCCAACCTCGGGGGTCAGTCCCCGGCTGGGGCACAGGGAAGGGCTGAGCACCTCACGCTGTGTTCTGTGTCACTCGCCTGGGCTCACTCCCGCGAAGCCCCACAGGGCCGCTATCGGGCAGCAATAGACAGCTCCTGGTAGGGTCTGGGGGCTGCAGCCTGTTCCTGGAGGCCGGCAGTGCCCCCCGGTGGCCCCAGGCAGCAGGCGCCGCGGCGAGGTGGGCGGTGGTCCGAGTCCGACCCTGGCCAGGCACCCCCCAACAGGGGCAGGCACAGCAGGGGGCCCGGGCCTTGGTCGCCTCCTCTGACAGGTGGACCCGCCTCCCCCGCCTGCCGGCTGCCCTGACCCACATGCTCCACAGCACCCAGGTGAGCGTGGCTTCGTGGAGACCCAGGACCCCACCACTGTCACAGGGGAAGTCAGGCAGCCGGTGGGCGGGGCACTGGGCTTTGGTCCAGCTCCCACCAGCATTTCTTAAAAATAAAAGAACTTATCTTCTGATCATGACAGCGTTGCAGGTGCCACTAAACTAACCTGGAAACGGTGACAAATATAAACACAGGAAGAGGTGCCCATAAACTCGCTGCTCATGGGAAACCTCTGCTCATCTTCTGTGTGTCTCATTCCACTTTCCCCGCGTTATATACCTACTTGCATATTTGGAGCTGCTATTTTATGTTGGATTTTAAACATTAATGGAAGAGAGTCCCCGTTCCACAAAACTCCTTCCAGGCTAATTCTACGTGGCTGCGCACTGCCTCGCGGAAGGCTGCGCGGTGACACCCCACAGACTGGGGGCGGATGTCTGTGTCGCCTGAGTCTCTGTCTTGAACGATACCACACTGCACAGATTGCCGGGCACGTTTTTGTGAGAAAGGACTGTTCCCTTAATATGATTCCTAAAGAGGTAGGACTACCGGGCTCAGCACCCCCTTCTGAGAGTTCCAGGCGTTTACGGCCACGTTGCGTGATGAAAAGGAAGGTCCGGGTTCTGGTCCCGTCAGAAATGCTGGTCTCTGCAGATTCTCAAAGGTCCAGAGTGTCACCGATTCCTTTAAAGAGTTTGGGGTTTTGGTTGTCAGTTTGATGGGCTGACACCGCATTGATTTCATTTCCGAGATCACCACGTGCAGTGTCCGTGTTGGCCAGCGGTCCCAGCACAGGCCTGCGTTTTCCACTGGGCGCCCCTGTGTGTCACTCCTGGCTCTTAGGTGCAGGAGACAGAATGTGCTAGAGAATTTCAGCAGAAAGGGGCGTGGTGAGCGAAGGTGATGAGCAAAGGCTCCCCGGTGGGGACGGAGGAAGGACCTCCAGGCTGTGGCTGCAGACCTGCCACAGGAGCACTGCCACAGAGCACTGCCACAGGAGCACTGCCATGGGAGCACCTGCCACGGGAGCATCTGCCATGGGAACACCTGCCACGGGAGCACCTACCATGGGAGCATTCTCACAGGAGCACTACCACAGGGAGCACCCACCACAGGAGCACTGCCACAGGAACACCTGCCATGGGAGCACTGCCACGGGAGCATCTGCCACAGGAGCACTGCCAGGGGAGCACCTACCACAGGAGCACTGCCACGGGAGCAGCACCATGGGAGCATTCTCACAGGAGCACTACCACAGGAGCACCTGCCACGGGAGCACCTGCCACAGGAGCACTGCCACGGGAGCACTTCCACGGGAGCACTGCCACAGGAGCACCTGCCACAGAGCACTGCCACAGGAACACCCGCTGTAGGAGCACTACCTCAGGAGCATCCTTCTGGGTTCCCCAGAGCAACCCTTCTCTGCACAACCAGAAGAACGCCGCATCCCCAACCAGGAGATCACTGAGTGCTCAGCCACTGCCCTCGCTGTGGCCGGAGCCTTCTCCCCACCCTCCTGTCTCCTGCTCAGGCCCTTCCGCCGGCGCCGAGGGTTGGTCTCACCGTGGAGCTGAGTGGTGTCTCCTGCCGCTTCTCCACTCCATACCCAGCACCTCCCAGGACCCCCCTGCTCCCTCCGTCTCAGCGTGGTCTGCTCTGTCCCAGGCATCGTGACGCTCTGGCTAGACCTCGGGGCCAAGCACACCCTAGGGCCCCGCCTCCTGCGTGGGCGCCCCGGACGCTGCCACCCTGCCCGTCTGGCTGCTGGCCGGACGCTCCACGCCGGCCCCTGCCTGGCTCCGCCCCCGGGGCTCCCACCTGAGACTCTACCTCCCTCATGCAGCTGCTTCAGAGACGCAAGGAAGAGACTTGTGACGGGAAATGTGTTTTATTTCCTTTTTTGAAGCTATGTCCAGCAGAGTGAAGTTAGTAAAAATACAAAGGAGAGAATACAAAACACATTTAGTGATTTTTTCTGACTAGCCCACCGTAGAGCTGTGTGTGTACGAGAAGGCAAACGGGACATCAGTAGCTGCGGCCTGAGCGTAGCTATGAGGTCAGAACTGAACGGCAAAGACACCTCGTTACAGAAATAAGTGGTGTTGAATTTGTGAAAGTCTGAACAACGGCACTGCAGGTGGCCCACGCCAGGCGCCACCGCGCAGACCGTGTGCGGGGACCTGCCTGGCCTTTCCTCGCGCGCCACAGACGTGCGCCGGCAGGTGGGCCTGTCTTGGCAGGAGCCCTGAAGCCTGTGGAAAGGTGTGAGTCCATGAGCTTCCCAAACACACAAAGATACTGACCAGAAAGCGAACATAAAATCCTGCTTCCCTTCTGTTTATTTCTACTTTGGGCTTATCTGCGGTGCCTGTCGTCGTGGTCAGCACTCCGCTCCGCTGCGGCAGTCATTTCAGCCCGAGGCTTGTCCTGTGGAGACCACGGCTGGCCTTGCAGGGTGAACACTACACGCGCTCCCTCCCGCCCCCCCGCGGTCTGGGCCCGACGTGCGCTTGAGCTAACCGCGCTCGGTCCTCGTGAGGAGTCACCCGCGAGTTCTTCCCGCGCGCAGAGCCGCTCCGGCGTTCTTGCGCCCAGGGCAGTGCGGTATGGAGCGGTGCCACCTTTGCCAAACCGCGAGGATGGCCTGTGGCCACGCGGGGCTCACCCGGGAGTGGTGGTGGCTCGGGCCGGGCTTTTCTAAAACTGCCGGCTGGGGGAGATTCTGATCATTCCTTCACTTACATATGGCCACGGGACGCAGTCTCCTGTGGACTTTCTAGTCTGTTTAAAACAGCAACAAAAGTCCTGCTGCTGCTGGTTTCAAATGGGAACACCAGTGAAGACAGCATTAATGCCTTTGTCTGCTCCGTCTGGCATGTTCTGTGCCAAACACAGCCTCAGATCCTTTGTGGAACAAGGTGTGAATGAGTGAGCTGCCGCCACACCAGGTGTGGCGGGTAGGGGCACAGCTCCGGGAGGATGCCCTGGTGTGGGCAGGGCCGTCTCTCTGCGGGGACCCCCTGCGTTTCTGTCTCAGGAGCCTCCTGGGTTTGGCAGCTCCGGGACGTCAACCCCAATGCTGGGTGCAGGCTCCCCGCGACTCCGGGGCAGGGGCCGCTGCACCCCTGACGCCCAGGCGCTCTTTGAGAGGAGGGACGTCCCTAGTGGAGGCTGAGCTGTCCCAGAGCAGGGCCCCGTGGCCAAGCACAAGCTGCACCCCCCGGAGACTGTGCCGTCTGTGTGTGGCTGAGACACCCCCGCATCCCCAGCCTCACCACAGACAGATAGATACTTGCACTCAGAGCTGGAGTTAGAACATGCCTTTCTCTAATCAGACATTCGAGTCAGAAAACAGGCACCAGGGCCCTTCTCCGGGATGATCAGGTGCTTCAGGGAACCACTGCGACACAGCAAACACCAGGACGTCTTCCAAGTGCAGAAGCACTTTCCGCAGAGAGGGACGTCGCCAGAAAGGGGCATGCCGCCCGGGTGGTCGGTCCTGTCTGTGCACTCGGGAGCCAGCTGCTCAGAGGGCCGTGGTGCGATTGGACGGCCTCCTACCCTGGTTTTCAGAGACCACCAAGTGGGCTGGGAGACACGTGCTCAGCGGCAAGTGCCCACGTGCACCAAGATGTGGCCCGGTGACAGGTTCCCATGGGCTTTAAAATAGTTATGGGGCTCAGGGAAGCTTGGGAAAATGAGTCCAGGATACTAACAAAGTGGGCGGGTTGGGTGCATGTCACAGGTCTGGCTTTGGGCCATGGACGGTGGGTGCCACGTGGCCACGTGGCAGTGGGCAGGTGAGGGCAGCCTGGCCACGCTGGCAAGAGGTAGGAATTCCTCAAAGCGCCATCCTCCATGACACCGCGAATGCAGCACCAAAGCACTGAGGTGTTGGCATCACCTCTGCCGCACAGACATGGGCAGTGGCCTCCAAGCGAAGGTGCAGAGGAACACCAGAGCCACGTGAAGCCACGGGGCCACAGGCAGACCTGCCATAGCTCTGGCACTGGCTCCGAGGAGGTGGTGGATGCAGACGGGAAGGTCCCCCAAGTAACTGGAGTCGCCCCAAACAGGTCACGTAAAAGTGGAGAAAGATGATGGAGACAGACGTCTCCGCAGGCACATTCAAACCAGATTCAGAGGCAGAAAAAATGCATAACGCCCAGCGGCATGGCAGCATCAGGAATGTGGGCGGCCAGACGGGGGCTCACTTGGGGAGGTCAAAGGTGTCGCTGGCTCTGAGGATCGCTGGTCTGAAGGACAAATCGAAGGACCTCTGGTCGCTGAAGCTCTGGGCTCTGTACTTGGCCAAGGGCAACGGCTTTCTGCGTGGCTCTTGCTGCGACGTGGCCAGCTCCCCCCGGGGGCCCCTCTGCACCCCAGGCCTACGTGGCAGCCCCTCCTGGCCCTCGGCCCAGGGACCCCAGCAGCCCCCAGCTTCAGGCATGGGCACGGCTGAGCCGTTTGCGGGCTCTAGGGCAGGGGCCATGCTGCTCTTGCCCCTAGGGGGCTGGCTTCCTGGGGGCGGGTGTCGGACAGCAGGGTCCCCCCAACCCCCTTTCCCGCCAGCAGCAGGTGTTACTCCAGCTGTGCCAGCAACGGGCTGCTCCCTGGCTGGGGGTGTCATCCTGCCAGCCCAGGCCTGTCCCTGGACCTCTCCCTGGGGCTGTCCCTGGACCTGTCCCTGGACCTGTCCCTTGGGCTGTTGCTGGACCTGTCCCTGGGGCTGTCCCTGGACCGGTCCCTTGACCCGTCCCTGGACCTGTCCCTGGACCTGTCCCTGGGGCTGTCCCTGGGGTTTTCCTAGGACCTGTCCCTGGACCTGTCCCTTGACCCATGCCTGGACCTGTCCCTGGGATTGTCCATGGACCTGTCCGTGGGGCTGTTCCCGGACCTGTCCCTGAGGTTGTCCCTGGACCTGTCTTTGGGGCTGTCTCTGGGGCTGTCCCTGGACCTGTCCCTTGACCCATCCCTGGGGCTGTCCCTGGGGTTGTCCTTGGACCTGTCCCTGGACCTGTCTCTGGGGCTGTCCCTGGACCTGTCCCTTGACCCGTGCCTGGACCTGTCCTTGGAATTGTCCCTGGACCTGTCCCTGAATCTGTCCCTGAGGTTGTCCCTGGACCCGTCCCTGGGGCTGTTCCTGCACCTGTCCCTTGACCCATCCCTGCACCTGTCCCTGGGGCTGTTCTTGGACCTGTCTCTGGGCAGCCAGGCTTCCCAGCCCCTCAGGGCTCCCTGGAGGTGTGTCTGGGTTCTTGGCAGCCCAGGTGCCTTGTCCCTGACCTGGGCTCCTTACCTGCTCCATCCACAGCCCTGTTGCACCTGCCTGACCTTTGTGGCTGGGGGGGCGGGGCATCTCCACCTCTGCAGCCAGATCCTGGGTTGACTGTGGCTGTGCCTGAGGCTGTTCTGCCTCGTTCTGCACAACCTCCAGGCCCAGGAGCACTGTGCTCCTTCCAGAGACACCTGGCTGCAGCGTCTGCTGCGACCTCAAGCACCCTGAGGCAGTTTTTCCCAGCACAGGGTGACTTTCTTGCCCCCACTGGGAGACCAGCACAGGGCCTGCCTGTGCCGGCCAACTCTCCTGGGCTTCACTCCTTGGGCTCTGGGCCTCGGGGTTGACATGGGCGCGGGGCTGGGGATCCCTGGGGTCAGGAGGGCTATGCTCCTGGGCCCTCCCCGCCCACCTGGCCTCTGCCTCCGTGGATGGTGCTGTGGGAGGTGGTCGGGTGAGCTCTGCCCCCGACGGCAGCTGCTTTTCCGACTGGACACCCTCTCTGTGTGTGGCCCGCTGGTTCTCAGAAGGCGATGGTAGCTCGCCCAGGCTGAGGCTGGGCACCGCTGGGCTTGCTCCCCGTGGCCTGGGACAAGGGGACGCTGGAACTTGGGGCTCCACGCCTAGACCTGGAGGACTTCCTGCCCGAGCTTGGTGATTTCCACCTTCCCCCACTGCATTGCTTTTGCGTGCTGCCGACTCATGGGAAGCACACGGCACCCAGGCGGGATGGGCGGCTCCCTCCGGGTGAGGGGCTGGGGCCCCCACCGTTGACGCCTGGCCGTGGAAGCCGCTCCTTTCTGCAGTTCCCCCTGGGGCCCACACGTAGGGGTCGTTGGGTTCCTCAGGGAGACACTGTCCCACGAGGCCACCCCCCTCAGCAGGGCGAAGACCTGTTGCTGGGGTTCCGCACCCGTCCTCGCCTGAGGTGTGCTCAGGGAACAGGCCACTCCCTGGCAACGGTGGCACGTGACCCGCCACGCCCCCTGCACCTGTCCTCTCCCTGGGGGCTCCGATGCTTGGTCTGGGTCGTTCATCAAAGGACGACAGTCTGCTCTTGCCAAAGTCACTGCTGGCGTTTCCCTGGGCAACCCACAGGGGCAGAGCGGACTGGGACTGACAAGGCTCTTGCCCGCGGAGGCCGTCCCAGCTTGCGGCGGAGCCCTCGGGCCCCACGCGCCCCCCAGGTGGAGCCGCCCGCGACGTGAGGGCGCCGGTCAAAGTGCTCGGCGCCTGCTGACCGCCGGAGGGGCCGCAGCTGTTTCTTCCGGGGTGACCTTTCCGTGTTGTGGGATCGCGTGCCAAGGGGCCCTCGTCAGGCTTTGGGGTTCCACGTGGCTCTGGCCCCGGGCGCGCCGCATCACGGAGCTCAGACGTGAGCTCTGCCGGAATGTCCTTGCGACTCTCGGGACTATTGGGACTCTGGAAGCTGCGCCTGCTTTCCCAAAGGCCGGCAGGGTGTCTGGGGGACTTCTGCGTCGGACCCGCGTCTGGGATGCTGCTGTCGGCGGCACTGGCGGCACCTGGAGGGGGTGTGGGGCTCGGGTCCGCCTGTGTCCCCTGCGCGGAAGGGGTCTGGGGTCCCGCAGGGCTGCTGGAAGGCTCGCCCGGCTCCACTGGGGCTCCGCTCTCCGCTGTGTTCCCAGCCGCAGAGGGAGGCACCGTGAGCGCATCTCCAACCCCGGCGTCACCTCCCGGAAGGCGGGAGCGCGCGTCTCCGCCGGGCGGCATCTCGTGCACAACCGGCCGCTGCACCGCGATCCGCGGGGGCTCTGCGGAGGGCTGCGCTCGCCGGGCGGCCCGGACCGGGTGCGTGTGGAGCGGCGGGATGTGGCCCGGCCCGTCCTCTTCCGGGAAATGCTTCTGGGTGGCAAAGAGGAGGTCTCTATCCACGTCTGGCATCTCATCCTCTGAGCTGCAAATTGTCATGGCGATTTCGGGAACCTGCCCCACGCTGGCGCCCGGCGGCCCTGCAGCGCTTCCCGCTGTGGCGCCCACCATCCTGGCGTCCCTTGCACTGGCCAATCCCAGTGGGGACAGCGGGGACAGCGGGGACAGGTGGCCAGGGAGCGTGAGGGAATCGGGCAGTGCCTCGTCCTGCACAGCCGGACCGCCCCTCTGAGCCGTGGCCTGGGGCTGTTCTCTGGGCTCCCCCTGGGGGGGCCCCTTCCCGTGCGCTTGGCTCCCGCGGGGCTCCGCTTCCCCTACACCAGGGAGCAGGCCGGCTTCTCCTCTGGCTTCTCCTGCGGGCTGGCGCCTCGCGCCCGCGTGGCTGATCTTGGTGCAGCGGGACAGCCAGCTCCTGGGGCCGCACACGACCGTGGCCAGGCTGAGGGCCGGCAGGGGCTCGGCCGTGCAGGCCAGGAAGCGGGCGGGGGGCGTCCTGACGCAGGTGCTGGCCATGGTGGCCGTGTGCAGCACCCGCACCTCCGGCCGGTGCATCTTCTTCCTCTGCAGGTTCCTCTTCTTCCTCTCCTCCCTGTGCAGGGGCAGCAGGCCGGCCTCGGAGCAGAGACAGGCGCTCTGCTCAAACTTCTCGCGCAGCTTGGACAGCACCGAGCTCTTGCCCGTGACCTTCGGCAGGAGGCCCCTGGGGGCTCTGGGCCGCTCTGCCGGGGGCCTCTCCCGGGCTGCCTTCTCCTGGGCTTCCTTCTCCTCCGCGGCCAAGAACTTCTTCAGGATGTTTTTCACGGTGCTTTTGCCGGCTAGGGGGCTGCAGCGGGGCTTCTCACGGGGGAGGCCCTGGCCCGGGCCGCTGGCCCTCTCCTTGGTCTTGTCCAGGAGCTTGCTGATGGTGGCGCTCACCAGGCCGTGGCCGGGCCCGTGCCTGTCCCTGGGGATCAGCCTGCCCACCTCCCGCATCCGCTTGAGGTGCGGCTCGCGGCCGGCGCCCAGGAACTTGGCCTGCAGGAGCTGGAAGCGCGTGGGCCGACGGGCCGCCTCCTGGGGCTCCGGCTGGCGGCTCAGCCTGCGCTCCCCGGCCGCCGGGGGCCCGTCCTCCCGGGCCGAGACATAGAGCAGCAGGCTGCCCAGGATGGCGTGGGCGGCCGGGTTGCAGGCCGTCCTGTCGAGCTTCTTGGCCAGGGTGCGCGGGTCAATGGCCGTCCTTCCGCTGCTCATCCTGCGGCTGTTCGGGCTGCAGAGGAAAATCAGTCGTCAGGTGTCTCACCAGCGTTTGCCAAGACGCCCTACAAGGCGTTTCTGTGGGCAGCCCCAGGTCATGGGGTCTGGCGGGGAGCAGGAGGGGCGGCCAGGCGTGGGTTCTGGTCTGCGTCTGCCGCAACCTCTGGGGTCGGGCGCGTCCCTGCCTGGGTCCCCGTTTCCTGTTAAACAGCAGCAACTCCTGACCACTGTCCTGCTGGGGCGCTGGCGGGGGCGCTGCGGCCGCTTGGGGGAAGTGCTCCGCACACGCAGTGTTTTTACAGCACACAAGGGACATGCGCGGCCGGTGTACGCGGGAGAACAGCAACACCAAGAATGCGTGTTCCCCGAGTGGCCCGTGCACACCTCTAGCTTCGCGTGTGAAAGACAAAGTTGCCGCTGCCGTGACCACGTCCCCCAGCGCACACGCCGGAGCACAGGCCTTGCAGGAGGGAGCAGTGGACTCCTCACACGCCGGGCGGGGACTAGTTATTGCGGCGGAGTGGGAGGGGCGGGGACTAGTTACTGCGGCGGAGCCGGAGGGGCAGGGACTAGTTACTGCGGTGGAGCGGGAGGGGCGGGGACTAGTTACTGCGGCGGAGCCGGAGGGGCGGGGACTAGTTACTACGGTGGAGCGGGAGGGGCGGGGACTAGTTATCAGTGGAGTGAGAGGGGTGGGGACTAGTTACTGCAGCGGAGCGGGAGGGGCAGGGACTAGTTATTAGTGGAGCGGGAGGGGCGGGGACTAGTTACTGTGGCGGAGCG
>CAUYRT010096455.1:0-56398 GCA_963574885.1 Lepilemur ruficaudatus
GTGGCTCACGCCTGTAATCCTAGCACTCTGGGAGGCCGAGGCGGGCGGATCGCTCAAGGTCAGGAGTTCGAAACCAGCCTGAGCAAGAGCGAGACCTCGTCTCTACTATAAATAGAAAGAAATTAATTGGCCAACTAAAAATACAAGAAAAAATTAGCCAGGCATGGTGGCACATGCCTGTAGTCCCACCTACTCAGGAGGCTGAGGCAGAAGGATTGCTTGAGCCCAGGAGTTTGAGGTTGCTGTGAGCTAGGCTGATGCCATGGCACTCACTCTAGCCCGGGCAACAGAGTGAGACTCTGTCTCAAAAAAAAAAAAAAAAAAAATCTGGATAAAATTTGTTGCTTGCTAAAAGATCTCAGCCTAAGACCTGTCCTCTTTCTTTGGTAAAAGCAGAGAGTAGCAAGTGTTAGAGAAGACTTAAAGAGATTCTAGTACCCACCAAGGCTTTGCTCTTGATTTGATCAGGAAGCTTGAATGAGAATTAAAAAGGGAGCACTTTCTCTCTGCCTGCTAACCTTTGAATGCGTAACTGAGTAGCACGTGAACCGTTTTGCTCACCGCCAGAGGTGCAGGTCTTGCACTTGAGAAAATGTTGCTCTTGACATTTCTTATTCCCTTTATGACATGGATGCTTATTTTATGCTTTGAATGGCAAAGCAAATGGCTAAGCTTCATCAAAAACTTTCAATCTGACTCTTCCACCCTTTGAAGCTGCTCTCCAGCTCACAAGGTAGGTGATGTGCGATACAGATGCTAAGTTTGGTTAGAGAACACGGTTTCCATGCATAAACAGCATTTTAAAACTGGTCCCATTAAAAGTAGCTGACAACCTAAATATAACTCTAATTCTAATTTCTTATGTTCTACTGATGAGAGAAGGAAAATAGAGCACAAAATTGTATATTCAGTATGATCTCAATATTACAGAAAGATGCATAGGAAGAGATGAGAGGGAAATACACGAAATTATCATCTCCAGGTGATGAAAATTATGGCTGGGTGTTATAGTCTTTATACACTCCTATATTTTCCATGTGTTAAAAAATGAGCCTGTGTCACTTCCATAATCAGAAGAATATTTTGAAAACTAATCTTATCTGTAAAATAAAATCATTTTCATCAGTGGAAATTGTCAATGAGATAAAAGATGTGATTATACCTCATAGCAAAAAGTAAACAACTAATGCATTCTAGTTTGTATTCTTCTTCTTCAGGGGCAAATAGATTTCTGTCATGTGGCAATTGTTTCTTCAAAAAAGATGTAAAATGCTCTGATTTTCTTGTGAGTGTATAAGCCATGACATACAATAAATGAACATTATGCTCTGGGAGGGCAGATAGCAAGTCATGTTCATCTTTGTTCCTCCATAGCAACTAGCTCTATAAAGTATTAATTATTATTACAGATAGTTGTTATTAAGTGTTGTTAATCATGCATTATCAACCACTACAAATTATTGATTATTAGTTGGATACTGGATACTATCACTTTTGTTATATTAACTACTTATAATTAATAAGTTATAAATTAATTACTTATAATTAATAATTATAACACTTATCAATGACAGTAATAACCCCTGGTATTTGTACAATATTTCACAGTTCACAACATATATTAAGATACATTTTCTCTTTTAATCTTTCTAATGGCTTTCTAGCACAGGTAATATTATTTCTATTTTTGAGATGAAGAAAACCATACAACAGATACCAAATCATTTTGTGGCCTTAGCAGAAAATAAAAGTTATTCTTAAAACTATGCCATATACTTTATAAAATATTTACAGGTCCTTTCTAATCACATGCATGAAGTTATCACGTTTTTCAAATGTTGCATGGACTCCATAAGCATCTTCTGCATGCATGGGCACTGTTGAGTTTATATGTATAAATTCTCCCACAACTTGAGCAGTCCCTTGGCTATTGTTATTGCCGTCTTTGCAAGGGCATTGTCTTAGGTCATTATAGTCCCACAGAATGCTCTAGAATTATCATTTGCAAAGGCTTAGAGAGCTTGGTACTTGATTCACTTGGAAATTCATGCTCTAGTGCTTTCTTTTATTTCCAAAGCACCTTTGCTCATCCTCTGAACTCGTGCCAAGCTTCTCACCTTTCAGGAGCGAGTAGTGGACCTCAGCATTGGCTCCCCTGTCGGCGTCCACGGCCCGGACCTGGAGCAGCTCTGTGCTGGGGGCTGTGGTGTCAGGAATGCTGGCCTCATAATGGAGCTGGGTGAAGCGGGGTGCATGGAGGTTTCCATCCTCCACATGGATGGTCACCCACACAAAGTTCCTCTTGATGGGTATCTCCTGGTCTCTGACCTATGGGCCCAAGGGGGTGATAGGATAAGCAGCCAGTGGGATGGGAGGAGGCAGGATTAGACTAAGGTCAGTGTAATGGAATGCCAGTGGAAAGTATACCCAATTGTAACTAACTCTCTCCATTCTTTTAAATCATGCTGTAATCTGTGCTCTTTCTTCCTTTTAAATAAATTTATCAATTAGTGATTTTTAGACTTAGCTATTTTAATGGATACTTCCACTTTAGAGAAAGGCAGAAATAGGCAGAGAAGCAGTATTTTCCAAATTAGGTCTCAGAGAATATCAGTTCTTCGAGAGGCTAACATGTTATGCAGGAAAAAAAAAAAATTCTATAGTAAGTAAATTTGAGGAGCACTGAACTAAATAAAGTTAAGTTTTCTTTGCTGCAGGACTTCTCAGAGCCTTTAATATGTATTAATTTGCCCAGAGGGTGATAGATTAGCACATAACAACCCTGGCTCTTGAGACAGGAGGCTGGATTCTGATTCTGATTCCATCATCAATATCTGTATGACAGCGAGCAAGTCACTTTTCCTCTGTGGGCCTCAGATATAAGATAAGAGAAATGAGCAGTCAGGGCTGGGACGAGAGTGGGGCAAGTGAGGCACTCGCTCTTGGGGCCATAAAAATTCAGGCAAACAACCCAGAGAGTGAATCCTCCTTAAATTTTGTCTCCAACCGGCCTGACTTGCCAGACCTCAGCCCTTGCTCTGAGTGAGAGGGACTCTGGGCCCCTTCCAGCTCTGACACTGTGTGAATTCTCGTTACGGCCATGAAGTCTCAGAGCAGGGAGAGAACCGCTGGGGGATATTTGGGGTGAGTCCAGAGAAATCCAAGGTTGACAGAAGTTTCACTGGCAGCTGTCCCACCCTGTCTTCACTCCCAGGCATCCCTTACGGAAGGTGCCCTTGGCCAGCTGTGAAATGTCACAACTGTGCCTCCTGGATTATCACTCCGGGCATCAGCACACCTGGCTTGGCAGGAGAAAGGCAACCTTGGGCGTGCCTCCAAGCGGCTCCGCCCACATGCATCTGCATACAAGCACAGTCTCACCTGAGTTTTCGGTTCACTCACCATGACTGTCAGCGTGTGCTGGGAGGGCCCTGAGCCCAGGTCCAGCTTCCCTACGGTCACCAGGACACCACTGCTCGGGTCCAGCTGGAAGAGGCTGGCGCTTCCCGGGTCTTGGCTGCCATGTAAGGTGTAGATGAGACCTTTGCCTTTGTCTTGATCCGTGGCCTGGACTCGGAGGAGCTCCACCCCAGGCAGGGTGTCCTGGGGAACTCTGATCTCATACTGAGCCTCCAGAAACTGAGGCCGATGGTGGTTGACGTTGGCAATCATGAAGATGTAGACCTGGAGAGGACAGAGGGCAGACTGTGAGCCCCAGGGGGGGCAGGGACTGTGTCTGTCTGGATCTCCTTGCTCCATCCATGCCTAGCACAGTGCCTGGCACACAGCAGTCGCTTGATATTAACAAATGTTTGTTGAATAGATGATAGGATTTCAGAATCACAAGGCTCTCAGATACCACACAGCCTAGTGGTTTTAAAAATGAAAATTTTATTAAAAGGCCTTTTCTCCAAATGAAATTTTATGTGAAATCCCAATATATGAAACAGATAAAACCTCTGGCTGAAGCCAGAGTAGAAATTCACAGTCCCACTTACCCAGCCATCATTCCCTATACCCGCGGTAGCTCCTGGGGCACTCTACCTTTAACTAAAACCACTTGTTCAGACAAATTCCCTTGTTCTACAGACAGGGAATAAGAATTCTCCCAAGGTCACAGAAGTAGAAAGTATATTGCACACAACTGGAGCTCAGAACCTCGATTCCAAATTCAGTGTTCTTAGAGGAACACCACGTCCCCAGAAAGCATTGTGTAGACTTGCCCCGGCCAAGGAGGCCTCCCCTCTCCTCTCCACACAGGGGTCCCCAAGTGAGGTCTCTAACCTGGGTGGCAATGGTGTGGGACCCATCTGTCACCTCCACGGTCAAGTTATAGCTCGACCTCCTCCTCGTATCGAGGGGCCTGGCGATGACGATGCTGCCTGTGGTCTTCTCGATGTCAAAGTCCATGTCCTTATCCCCGCCTGGAGAGGGAGTGGGGAGAAAGCACACACACCCTCAGTGATTCAAGCAGCAGTAGCAGAACGTGGATCTGGCCGTCAGATTTAGAAGACGTGGTAATAGACGCCAACCTTGGATGGCAGGGCTGAGAACATTCAAGGAAGAGCCTGAATTAGGGATTCTAAAGACTTTTTTCAGAAGCGGTATGATATCTTAGTGACGGGCTGGAGTTTATCCCTGCAGGAGTCCAAAAAGCTGAAATTTATCCTGTCACCTTATTGTCAAATTATTATCAAGACCCAAACAATGATACAGAAAAAGGTAAACCTATGATGTCTGAAGAGTGCCATACGAAGACCAAAATTTGCTATAAAATTTATTTTGCTATTGGGATTGAAATGGAGCTCATTCGGATGTGCGTGTGTGCGTGCGTGTGTGTGTGTGTGTGTGTCTGTGTGTGAAGATAAACGACTAGACGGAAGCACATCAAAATTATAACGTGGATTATCTTCTGATTGGTGGGAATTTAGGTGATTTCTATTTCCTTCTCTGCATTCATTTGCATTTTCTAAATGTTTCATAGGGTATATGCATTAATTATATATTCAAGAAAAAAAAGTCAAATAATTAAAAGAGCAGTGAATCAGAACTGGAAATACGTTCTGGAGGTCAAACAGCTTGGGCCAGGTGCATATCCTCTCCCGTCTCTGAGCCAGGCTGGAAACTGTTACGGGACTGCGTGTGCGTGTAGGTGCTGAAATCCTTGATTAGAGATTTTTAACCTGGAATCCCTGGATGGGTTTCAGAGTGTTTATAAGTTCATATGCAAATTTATATTTGTGTATATGTGTGTGTGTGTGTGTGAGTGTGTGTTAGCAACTTTCTGGGAAGAGGAACTAGCTCATCAGATTGCCAAAGAACCCTGTGACCTTGAGATGTTCAAACAAAATCTAGATTTAGAGACACAAGGGAATTTCAGAGGGGCCCATCAGAACCTGGATGCCTCCTCAGATGAGGAGGAGCACTTTCCCCTGATGTTGAGGATGCCATCTGGGGCCAGAACATTGAGCATGGCCCCAGGATACAGCTGACCTCAGGCTTATGGGCAACAAAGTCAGCTCTGCATTGATTTTCGCATTGAGGCAGAATAACAAACGAGCTTGTGCTTTCTACTCTGGGTCTTCCTGGACCACTCATCTTAGGTCTCTCAGGCACTTGGGGTCACTGAGGCACTGCCAACTCTGGCTGAGGTTCCCAGTGAGACCGTGGGTGTTCCCCCTGCGATCATGGCTGGAGTGAAAGGAAAGCTTGGCAGATGGGGCCTTCCTGCTGCCCCGCCCCAGAGAACCAGGGCCAAAAGAGGGGCTGCCAGGGAGCACAGCCTTGAGAGGGGTCAGAAGGATTGTACCCCGAGGACTAGAGCTGGTCTATCAGGATGGGAGGGGCTGGCCTCACCTGAGATGTTGAACCAGAGGAGGCCGGGTCGGCCCTCCACGCTGATGACCCCCACCATGTGGTTCACGGGGTCCGTCTCCATGACTGTAAAGCTGTAGTGGGTCTCGTCAAAGGCCAGCGGTATGGAGGACGGCCGCGGCTGGGGGATCCACTCGATGTGCAGCCGGACACTGGCTGAGAGCGGGGGCTGCCCACTGTCTGTTGCCTTGATCTGAAAAGAGGCCAACACTGAAACTGAGGGTTGGGGGCCAAGAAACAGGAAGACCCAGGAGGCCAGGCCAAGCACCAGCGTGCTCTGTGATGGCGCTGGCCTCTGGTCCACTCGTTCATTCATTTCATGCACACTTGAGGGCTTGCTATACGCAGGCACCATGCTAGTTGCTGCAGGCACGGTGATAAACAAAACGTATAACCTGTGCTCAAAATCTCATGGTTGGCATAAAAATAATAAATGCCACTATTAACTGCAGACCTAATGTGTGCCAGGTCCTGAACTGGACTTCACATACATAGTCCTTTTACTTTTCCCAACAACTATAAACATAATAAGCTAGAATTATTGAACTCTCACTAGTATCAGGCCTTACTAGAAGAGCTTCACGTGCAATATCTAATTTAATTCTCACAATAGCTCTAGGAGAGGTATGATTATCATCTCCCTTTTATAGGAAGAAGCTGGGGCTTGGCGTGGCGAACTCACCCACCGGATTATATTCCCGGCCGGCAATGAGGCCGGGGTTAAATTCAGGCTGACTGATACAATTTAATATATTGGCTTCCTACAAGGAAAACATTCTCATCCTCATTTTATGGATGATAAAACAAAGACACAAAGGGGATAAGTGACTTGTCCAAGGTCGCACAGGTATAAAGTGGCAGTGCCAGGGTTGGAACCCAGGCTTAACTCCAAAGCACCTGTTGACTTGCACTAAAATCCTTATTTCTAAGAATAGAGAGGATTTCCCAGGCAAGGATCTTACTGCCCTCAAAGAGAAAGGCCCAGAATTCTGACTCTTTGGCTAAAGTCGGGACTCCCGGTTTCTCTGGGAGAAGTCCAGGGAGGGGAGTACCCCTGCCATCACCATGCCGCTGGCTGTCTCCCTCCTCCTGAGTCCTCGCAGAAAGGCACAGAGCGGCCATGCCACTCCTCTGGCCATGGCACCATGCCTCTGCTCACCGTTAGGATGTTGTATTCTCCAGCTGTGAAGGTGCTGCTGGATGACACCACACCCGTGACAGGGTCGATGCTGAAGCCCTCCTCATCGCTTTCCTCGATATTGTAGGTGACCTTGCCGTTCAGACCCTCATCTGGGTCTGAAGCCACCAGCCTGTACACAGGCCCAGGGAACACTGGGCTCAGCCTCTCTGGAAGGCGGACTTTGAAGAGCTTGTGGGAGAACACAGGTGGATTGTCATTGACGTCCAAGATGCGCACCACCACCCTGGAGGTGGACGTTAGCAAGGGCTCCCCGTTGTCCAGCACAATCACCTGGGGACAGAGTCGAGCATGAGCACCCTAGGTGTCAAATGCAAAGTAGTGAATATGTACTGCCACCCACCACAACCCCACCACCGCTGTGGACAACCTGAAATATTAGTCCATTTTTTCCTTGGGGCATATTCTCACCATATATATTATGATGGTGAGATATATTATATATGTATTATGAGATATATTATATATATTATATATAATAAGATATATTATATACTATACTATATATTATATGAGATATAATATATTATATATATATTATATATAACTTCACCTACTTGGTAACCCCACCCATAGGAAAGCCAGCAAGAACAGAGAAAGGAGCCAGAAAGAACTGGAAGAAGACAAAGTCAGGGTCTCCAGACAAAAGCTAACTCTCTTTATGTGGGAAGACCCATGGGCCCTTTCTCAGAGACCGTTTGCTTTTTATTTGCTCATAATTCTCATAAGTTTTGTTCTCTGGTTTTCCTAAGCTACTCGAGGTTAGAAAAAACAAATGAGAAGGTGCTTAGGCAGTAATGAGTGATACCTTATGAGTCAGGCCTGGAGCCCAATGCATGAAATGAAGTCCAGAGTGAGAGGAAAGGCAACAAAACAACTGCAGAAGCAGGAGCTTTCTTGTGTAGGGGCAAAACCATCCCATGCATCAATATCCCCAAGGCCATAATATGAGAGAGGACATTTCCACCCAAATTGGTGCAGAATTTTTAACCATTGTAGTGTTTAAAGGCAAATATCTGTTATTGAATTATGAAGAATGCCTCAGTCCCTAAGAACTCTAGAAGGCCACTTAGCAGCTGCTCACTAATAACACCTGTTTCTTACAAGGGGAAAGAAAATGTGCAGAGCCTGGAAGTATAGAAGGCAAAATTTATTTCAACTCTGCTGAGAATAAGCATCTCTCCCTCCTGATGCCTTTAAGACTAGAAGAGGTACCTGTTCATTAGCCATGGGCCACTCAGAAGGGGAAATAGCTAGACTTCTTCCCGGGCATCCTCCTCTTCTGATTTAACACGCTGACTGCCATATTAGAAAAAAAATTTTTTTCCTTGGGGCAACGGTGTTTTGTTACAAAAATAGAATAAACATTTTGAAAACAAAATGATCCTTTCTAATTTAATGAAAATTGTGTTTTTTATTGTGTTCTGTATTTTTTTAATAAGAAAGTAAGATAAAAACTTGAAAACTAGTAATGTACAAAGCAATGTGGAAACTTGGGAAATAGTTCATAAGGGTAAAGTGGTTTTCTTGACTTGTCAGGCTTAAGTGTAATTTAAAGGTAAACATAAATAGAAAAATGAAATGTATTGACTTCTATTCATTTAATCCATTTTTTAGAATTGAATTGTCAATATTAATTGTAACAATAAGAACATCAACAAATAAGATTTTCATGAACTAACCTCAGGGTTTCGCCCAAGTTTTGCTTCACGAGGCCCTGGGCTCAAAACCAGCCTGAGTTAAATACAATTCACATGGCACTTAATGTGTTAATCCCCTCTAGCTCACTGACTAAAGCCTCTCATTGGAATGGGTACCAGAAATGCCTATGTGATTTTAGAGACATCCTAGAAAGAGCACAGATCTAGAAGACAAAGATCTGTGTTTTCTTCCTAGCTCTGCCACTGACCTAGTATTTGACCTTGAATGATTCTCTCTGGGCCAGGGGGATGGACTGGAAACCAGAATTGACAAGTACATAGCACATGTGTACTGCTCCCACTTCCTGCACTCACTGCAGGCATTACTAATCAATCAATGGCTCCTGCCCAGCCTGGACATGGTTTCAGATTCCTTTCCTTCTCAGTGCTGAAGAGCCAGCAAACCCCCAAGGATCTTCACCACCAACCACAGCAAGGCTCAGCTCAAGCACATCCTCCTTCCTGAGCCCAGCACGCTCCTCAGTCACAGTGCTAGACATGCATGTGGCTCCAGGGCCTCGCATGGGTCTATAAACGACCTTCTCCAGGAGGCTTCTAAATCCAGTAGACAAGTTCACCACCATAACTCACCTCTAGGATGTGTTCGTCCTTGTTCTCTCTGTCCAGCTGCCGGGCCGTGGATAGAAGACCTTGGGGGGAGATAGAGGGAGGGAGACATGAGCAAAGTGTTCCCTGGGCCACTTTGCTGGGGGGAGTTTAAGAATTACATTCAAATCCCAGGTGAGAATGCTTCTGGTCTTTGGAGAACAAGTACAGATTACCCCCAACTTACAGTGGGGTTTGACTTAGGATTTTTCAACTTTATGATGGTGAAAAGTGATACACATTCAGTAGAAACCACACTTTGAGTACCCATGGAACCATTCTGTTCTTCACTTTCAGCCCAGTGTTCAAGAAATTACATGACATAATTTACTTTATTGTAAAATAGTCTTTGCACTATATGATTTTGCCCCACCGTAAGGCTATTGTAAGTGTTCTGAGCACATTTAAGGTAGGCCAGGCTAAGCTATGATGTTTCGTCGGTTAGGTGTATAAACACATTTTTGGCTTGTGATATTTTCAACTTAGGATGAATTTATCGAGATACAGCCCCATCAAGCTGGGGTGCATCTGTACACTAAGGAGAGATGGAATTCTGGGGAAAGGGAAGGGGAAGTGAGGAGGTGGGAGAGAAGCACAGAGACAGTGTGCTAGCTGAAGTTCCCATCCACTCTTCACTTTCACTGTGAGGCAGGGTGACATGTGCTGCATGTCACCAGCACAGCCCAAGTGGCCTGCCTGATGAGAGTGGACACCAGCTGGAAGCAACTAGCAGGTTCCTGGTGCACAGGGTGAACGTCAGTACAGCTGTGATGTAGTTTGGGCTCCTTGTCACTAAAATGTATGGACTTTACTTGCATTTGGATATCTTTTGCCCATCATTCCTGCCCCCTTCTTTTAGTAAACGAACCCCCCCTTTTCCTGAGGGGAGCTATGCCGCTCCTAATTTCTGTCATTTGTGATCGGGGGTGAGGCTGACCCACTCCACATCTGGGGAAGGGCTTCCCACCAAGGATGGCCACTCGGCATGGACTAGTCCCCTTGGCCCTCATGATAAGTGACTCATCTGTCTGGTGAGCAACAATTCTGGTACTTTTGTGAGAACTGTCGAAAGAAGAGGCTCTTTTGCTGCTAGCAGGCTGGAGAGGATAGGATGAAACCTGAGAGCAACAAAAGGAGGGAGTCCTGAGGACAGAGGCCACTCTGAGACAATGAGGCCGAGAGATGCGCAGACAGAGTCTTCCTCACGTCATCTCAACGCTGGCTACTATGCCTACAGATGCCTGCAGCCGTGTACGTCTGGACTTTTCCAGGAAGCAAGAAGATAAATGCTTTTTACTGCCTCAGCCAACGTGGATTGGGTCCTATCTTTCACATCTGAAAAAGCCCTGACAACTAAGTGAACTCTGAGACTTCATAGGTTGGGATGAGAATGGGTTGGGGGGTCGGAGTTGGGCTGGAGAAGCCTCCCCTCCAGGAAGGATGCCACGTCCTGGCTCAGCCCCTCCCTTCCCTTCCTATGGCAATGCCAATCCTCAATTGCAGCCTCAGATTCCTTACAGGGAACCCATTAATTCCCTCTGTGCCTGGCCTTTACTCCTGGGAGCTCCCGTTTCTTTCTCCACCTCTTCTGTGATACCCCAACCCCAACCTCCTCTGTAAAGGACAAGTGGATCGGGTGACATATAAGGTCTTTCTGGCTTAAGTTCTGAACTTCTCATCCCACTTTGAAGAATTTATTCTAAAGAGATCAATGCATAAATCTGCAAAGATGAGTGCACAAGGATGTTCATCATAGTAATGTTTTAAAAAGTAGGTAATTTGACACTATCCATATAAAAGAAGAGATATAAATTATACATTAAAAAGAATAGTATAAAGCCATTTAAAATCTATTTTTTTTTTCTAGATGTGGAAATGCTGTGCACAGTATACTGCTGGGTAGAAAAGGCAGCTTGCCCGGAGTTACAACAGAGGTAACAATTATTGCCTTCAGTTCTAGAGAAATCACTTTTTATCTCTTTATTATCACCATCATCATCATCATCATTATTCACCCGGGTCCTAGTACCAGCTCTTCCTACTGACCAGCTGGTACAGATGAGTCAGAAGAGGGGTCCTCTGGGCCCCCTCAGCTCATCTGTAAATTGAGAAAGTTGAACTTGGTGACTCTGTTCACCCTCCCTCATCCAACAGCTTTCCCACTTCTGCTGATTCTGCCGCTGATAGATTCCTCCTCCTTCGACTCCTTTTACCGTGACCCACCGCAGTCTCGGTCTCGCCCCAACTACCTTCCCACCTCTGTCTCCCTCCCACAGCATCACACAGCCAACCCTCAAAGAGGGCTCACAGGCCCGGGTGTCCGTTAAGCTCTTCCTAGATCTCTGTGTATCAACTCATGAAATCCTCACAATCACCCGGGAGGTAGCTATTATCATCTCCATGTTGCTGGTGAGAAAACTCAGGCATGGTGCAGCCAAGAAACTTCCCCAGGACCTTCCCATTCCTCAGCGGTAGGACTGGGATGTACCTTTAGGAAATTGACCTACTTGCTCTGCCTTCAACAAGATCAGGGTCTTCTTCCCTCCCAGATATTGCTCCTGTCATCCTCCCTGCCCACGTGCCCTGCCAGACTGCTGCCTGCTAAACTCCTCCCCGACCTCAGCTCAGCATCACCACGTCTGTGCCCTGGAGCCCTGGCAGATCCACGCCCTGAGCACCATGACGCCACATGTGCACATATGCTACCGCGTTAGCTCTTTTGCATTGTTCTATGGTATTTGTACCCTCATCTTCGTGCTCCTGATGAACTGAATTCCTCCAGGTCTGAAACCGTGTTTTATTTCTCTTCACATCTCTCCACAGCACATCGCTTAAAGGCCTGTTAAGACAGACACCTTTAAACATTTGCTGAGGAAGCCAATGGATTTGGGACTTAACAAAAGATTGTGGATGCTAGCAGAGAGTCATTCATCCATTTAACAACTATTTATTGAGCTCCTACTGTGTGCCAGTTTCAGTGGGCAGAAACCTTTGAAGTCTAAAGAAGGACACAGATAAATAATGGAATAATCGCACATATGAATATAATGTCCTGTGTCATAGGGGTTACAAAAGGGGGTAGGTGCTGCTGGAAAGTGTATTACGGCGTTAGGAAAAACTTTGCTAAGAAAAGAGCAGCTGGGCTGGGATGGGAGAGAAGAGCAGGGGTTGCATAGATGAAGGGGAGAAGAGACACCTGCAGAGCCCTGTGTCAGGGGAGCCTGGGCTGGAGCAGCCATGTGGCTGGAACCCGGGGAGGGGAGGACAGCAGGAAACCAGAGGGGTCAGCGGGGTGGGTCAGGCATGAGTCTGCGGGACACAGCAGGCTCTGACTTTATCCTCAGGGGGCAGAGAATCCCTCTAAGGTAACAAAGCAGGAAAGTGGGACAAAGCAATGGTGGTGAGAGAGGTGAGCTGGGGGCCCATTGCCGATTTAGTCTTTTATTTTTAAAAATTATACTAGTAAAGATTTCTTCTCCTCAACTGCAGGAAGACTAAGAACCTCTCTGCCCTCTAGGGCATTTTGCCAGACCTGCTGCCAGGGAACTGTTGATAGTAAACAGAACAGGGATTTGGAAGACTTGAGAAGTTAGTGCCTCAGGTGAGAGATCTCTTTCCTCTTCTGCAGAGGGAGGGACAGGGCCGTGTGCAGGTAGAGCCAGCTGAGGCCTGTTTTCCAGGAGAAAAGCATCCTCCTCCTAGGAGGACTAATCCACACCCTGAGGTCAAAGGTTAACAGAAAAGGTTCCCAACAAATGTCACCGGACACATAGACACTTGTATCCCCCACCCGCTAGCATTCTTCCCTTCTTCCAATCTCACCAGGTTCTGTCCTTCCCAGACACGAGCAAACTGTTGGAAGCAGAGGATGCTGGGTTCAGAGGAGAAAGTGTCAGCCTTCTCTGCCATAGGGTTGTTCATCCCCCAAGAGGAAGACGAGGCCTTTGAGAAGTGTCTGCTGCAGTGGGAAGTGGCTCTCAAACTCCAGCGCCAACAGGAGCCAGGCAAGTGGGGACCGCAGGGACCAGAGGATGTGAGCCTGGGCTGCAGAGGGAGCTGCTGTCAGCTCTGGTCCATCATGGCCCGGTGGGAATGTGAAGACAGTGTGGCCACTTCTTCCAATTTTTAAAGAACAAACCAGAAATCCGGAATGTTTTGTATAATTTCCTAATTTTTAAGTGTTGGCCACATTTGAAAATCATTGTTTAAAGGTCATGCAAGTCAAACAAAACACCTCTGTGGGCTACATCTGGCTCACTGCTGCCAGCCAGTGACCTCAGGATTCCTCTAAAAACAACCATCCACCACCCTTGCCCCAGAAGGCCTTAGGCAGATGCAAGTGAGATGGTTGACTCAATGTAAGTGGATCATTATTGCCACTAATGATCCACTTGGACAGGGTGTGATCAGTCCGGAACTAAGGTGAAGGGATTCAACCTGTGGCTTGTGACTCAGGGGAGGAGTTGGTTTGGGAGTACTTAGAGGTCTGAAATAGTCCCAGCCTGGCCACCTGGCAACCTGCTTAGCTTCCCTGGGCCCCAAGGAAAGAAAGTTGATGACAGATTCTTCTCATTTTCCCATGGAGTTGGACTTTGTAGAACAGTGTTCTCAAACTTTAGCACACATCAAAATTCCCTGCTGGTTTTGTTAAAACACAGATTGCTGAGCCCCACCCTCAGAATTCTGACTCGGTAGGTCTAGTGTGGGGCACCTGAGAATTTAAATTACCAACAAGATCACAGGGGATGCTGATTATGCTGGTCAGGACCCACAATTTGAGAACCACCAGCTGTTGGGGCCCTTACCTGTGAAAGGGTGAACAAAAAAGAATCCCATGTGGTTCCCACTGGTGATGTTGAAGGTCAGCTTCCCTTTGGAGCTGGAGTCTGGGTCCCAGGCATCCAGCTGAAGCACAGAGGTACCCACAGGCACGTCCTCCCAGATTGAGGGGTAGAACACAGCTCTGGACATCCGAGGTGGGTTGTCATTGACATCGGTAACCTCAATGTAGACTTCAGTGACAGAAGAGAGGGGTACGGAACCTCTGTCTACCGCCAGTACTGTCAACCAGTAGTAGGATGCGAATTCTCGGTCCAGGGGCGCCAGAGTCTGAATCATTCCTAGGAACAGAGAATCACCAGACCCCAAGTACTTTAGAGCTCAAAGTGGCTTTAGATATCAGCCTACCTAACAGTCCCTGAACTGCACTATGGAAAGGATATTGATAGGTATTCCGTGAAAAGAGGGACTTGTTACCAACGTGATGGGGGAGATGCTGAGTTGAACACAGTGGAACAAATATCCTTATTCTAGAACCTCTCACAGCCTTTCTCTGCTAACATGGGCTCATGTCTCTGGCAAGTGGGCATGTGTAGGATTTCCAGAAGACATGGTATTTGCTCTATTTTCTCTTGACTACTTTAACACAAGTTCCATTGATTTATTTCACATTCTGTAAGTGAGATTTTCTTACAGTTGTCCTTAAACTGCTTCCTTCACTCTTTAAGTCCCGGTAGATAATCAATTTAAGGGTTAGGGACTGGACAAATAAATTGCTCTTCCTTTTCCATCATCTTCATGATTTTAGGGGCTGAGCTTCATTCTTTAGTTCACTCACTCTACAACTTGCTTCCTAGGGGCCAGCACTGTTCCAGAAGTTGAGGGTCTAAGAGTGAGCAACAGAAGCTTGCACTTGAACCCCTCATGGATCACGCTCAGCTGGCAGAACCTGTGTGAGAGGGCAGGGCCTGTGCTCACAGCCATAGCACAGAGATGACAGGCAGGGAAACTGAGGCTCAGAGAGGGAGCACGACTTTACCAGGTATGCAGAAGAACTGGATCTGGAATTGACTCAGTCTAATGCTTTTTCCACCACTTCACCCTGACCTTTACTCCAGAAATAAATCACCCACCGGACTGTAAACTCCTTGAGGCAGGAATCTGTCGCTATTCACCTTAGATCTCCCCAAGGTGCCTATCCCGGACCTCACAAGTAGTAGGCACTCAGTAAGCATTTGCTAAATTGTGCTTATTTTCTATGAAGCTTAAAAAGAAGACATAAGGTGGCATGGCATTTTTAGAGAGTCATTAGGAAGTATCTATTAATGTGGAAAGTGTATACTATCCTTTGACCCAGCAATTTCATTTTTCAGAGTTTTTCCTATGGAGACTCATGCATATGAGTCAAAGTACATAAATACTAATGTTACGCTATATGATAGAATAACATGCAGACAATAAAAAAAGTAAAAGAGATTTATATACTGACAAATAAGATGCCCCGATGTTATGTTATGTGAAAGAAGTAAGTTTCAGAAGTAGTGTCTATTATATTGTGTTTTCATAATAATAAAATGAACCATGGTATTATATCAGATATTTTAAAAATTTAGAAGGTTATGGAGCAAATTGTTAATAAAGATTATATCTGGGGAGATGGGATACAAAGGAACATTCATTTTTTAATTTTATACAAAAAATTTATAACCAGATACATTACTTCTATAAAAAGAATATATGTAGTATATGTGTATATGTTGTGTGTGTATACATACACATAAATATATTTCCAGTATACATATACACACACACACACATATATCTCTCCAGTAAAGATAAATTAAAAATAAAAGAAACAGGAAAGAGAATCCCTATTTATTGCCTTTCATCCCAGCCTGCAGCTTGATTGATTTCATTCCCCAGGCCCTGGCGCGCCCATCCCACCCAATTCCCAGTACCTGTGTCTTGGTTGATGCTGAAGGCTGCAAGGCCAGTGCCAGCACGCAAGGAGTACTCGAGCTCCCCATCCGAGCCACTGTCATCGTCTTGGGCAGCCACTGCCAGCACCTGAGTTCCCGGGGGGCTGTTCTCCTGCACCTGGCCCTGGTGCACAAAGGAGGTGAAGCGGGGAGGATGGAGATTCTCATTCACATCCAGGACAATCACCTCCACGTGGCAGAGGGTCCTGCGGGCCAGGGGTCTCCCACTGTCACTGGCCCACAGGCTCAGATTGTACCCAGCCTGCCTCTCAAAGTCCAGCTCTCTCTCCAGACTGAGTGCCCCAGTCATCAGGTCCACCCGGAAGTTTCCATGAGCATCATCCAACAGGACATATCGCACTTCACCTGCAGGGCCCAGGTCAGGATCAGAGGCATCCAGAAATGTCAAGATAGTACCCAGGGGCAGGTCCTCTGGGACCTTCAGCCTGCTGAGTTCTGTGATGCACTGGGGAGAGTTGTCATTGACATCTTCCAGTGTGACTATCAGGTCAGCGACAGAGAAGAGTTGGTGGCCCTTCCTGGGCTGGTCCCTGGCCTCCACCTTGAGCACATACCGAGGTTCTGATTCCCGGTCCAGGTGGCCTGTGACAACCAGCTCCCCAGTGAGAGGGTGGAGGGAGAACTTCTCTGTGGGGCTTAGCAGGGTGTAGCGAACCCTCCCGTTGTCCTCTGAGTCAGCATCTTCTGTTTTCAGCTCTGCAATTGTGGTTCCAACTTCTGTGTCCTCTGAGATGGTTAACTGGTACCCACCAGGAGGAAACCTGGGTGCATTGTCATTCCAGTCTTTCACATTCACAGTCAGCAGCTTCCAGGAGGACTTCCCGGGCGTGCCCAGGTCAAACACTGTTACGTTGAGGATGTAGAACTTAGTGGCTTCGTAGTCCAAGGGAGCAGCTACAGTAAGCAGCCCCGTCTCCAGTTCAATGTCAAAGCAGCCCTCCTCATTGCCATCTGCAACCACATAGACCAGTTTGCCATTAAAGCCAGTGTCAGGGTCAGTGGCTGCTAGGCGGGACAGTGGAGTATTGATAGGAACATTTTCAAGGACATCAATAGATTGGGGGAAGTGGTCCTCAAACTGGGGGGTATGATGATTAATCTGATATGTGCTTAAAGAAATGAATTCCTCATCACCAGACTCCTGGTTCTGAAGGCCAATAGAGTGTAGGATGGCCTTTGTGAACTGTGTCAATACCCCTGTTTTATCACATGTTATGGGAACTTCAAAATGAGGGTCCTTCACCACAGTAACATTCACAGTTGTGGGTGAGGCATAGTTTTTGCCATCGGAGGCTGTAATTTTGAGGGAGTAGCTGGTGGGTTGGCCAGTGGTAAGATTCATAAAAGAGCGTTTGAGGGATATCACTCCAGAGAAATGATTTAGATCAAAATACTCTAGCTCATTGCCTGACACGATCTCGTATTTTAGGTTCTGAAGCTCATCCACGTCTATGGCTGACATGGTCATCACTGACTTCCCCACGGGCCAGTCTTGGCGGATGGACCCAGTGCAATTGACTTCTTCAAACACAGGCTGGTTGTCATTCAAGTTTTTGAGCTGAAGAGAAATGGACACTTCCTTCTCCCGGCGAAAAGGGGATCCCCAATCAGATGCCCGTACCCGGAAGTTATAAATTCTTTTCATGAGCTCATAGTCCATGGGTTTGGAGGTGGAGATGATCCCCAGGTACGGGTCGATGGAAAAGGGCACAGCTTTCGGAGCAGCAATGGAATAGGTGATGTATCCGTTTTCTCCGTGATCCCGGTCAGTGGCAACAACAGTCAAAACACTGGTGCCTGGAGGGATATTCTCATCCACAGTGCCATCATAGGAAGACCTGTTGAAGGTGGGGGCGTGGTTGTTACAGTCCACGATGTCGATGACGACCATGGTGGAGGCCAGGCCAGGTGAGGTCCTGACGTGTAGCTGATATCGGGCTCTGTCATGGAAGTCCATGAGCTTCGTGGTGGTGATCAGTCCAGTGCGAGCATTAAGTTTAAACCCTGCACTATCTGAGGATGGCTTTAGAACATACTGTAGGTTGGGGACGGCTGGGGTGACCCTCACCATCACCACGCGGCTGCCAGGAGGGGAAAACTCACTAAGCTGCACTTTGTAAACGGCCTTCTCAAATTTGAGGGACGCCAGTTTGGAAGGGGGCAGGTGAAATCCCCTGATCTGGGAATGAAAAGGACTGCTCCCACTCCTGGCCTGGAGACTGAGGTTGAACCCGTGAAGGTGCTGTATCCAGTTGATGTCTTTGACAGACACCAAGCTGAACTCATTGCTCCGAGCATAAGACTTGATGGCTTTGAAGTGCTTTCCAGGGTCCCCACCAACAACTTCCACTGAGAGCACTTCGGCTCCTGCGCTGTTTGCATCTACCACTACAGTGGCGTAGGTGGTGCCCTCACTGTGGTCCGGTGGAGTCACCACCACGGAGACAATGGCTGGGGGCTTCCTGAGGGCAGGCTCCACGTGGATGAGGAGTGGAGCCAAGTTGCCAAACCCGTTGCCTTCAGAGATTTTCCGCATGCGGTCCACAGCCAGCACCTGGAGCTCATACTTCCCTCGCCAGGTGACGTTGAGCTTCCCGGCCACAGTGACCACGCCGCTGGTGGGATGGATGGCAAACATTTCTGACCTTGTGTTAAGGGCATAATAGAACTTAGCGTTCTGGCCCAGATCAGCATCGGTGGCTGTCACCTTGCAGATGGGGCTCTTGAGGGGCATGTCATCAGAGATGGTGACTCTGTATGAAGGTGGGGAGAAGAGTGGCTTCAGATCATTCTG
Organism: Lepilemur ruficaudatus; assembly: GCA_963574885.1. NCBI lineage: Eukaryota > Metazoa > Chordata > Mammalia > Primates > Lepilemuridae > Lepilemur > Lepilemur ruficaudatus. Next base: position 18,952 of record CAUYRT010096455.1, read on the forward strand.
GTCCAGGACATGGACCATCACGTGGGTCAAAGCTTCAAACTCCAGGGTCTTCTCTGTGGCTTGGACGATGAGGGTGTAGCTATCTCGCACCTCCCTGTTCAGAAGAGCAGTGTTACTGTTCTTTGTCCTTATTCTCAGGAAGCAGAAGTTGCCCACCACATACTCCTCAGTCTTAAATACATTGGCCACGTCCCCAGAGATGATCCGGTACCTCACTGCCCACTGGGGATCTGCGAGGTAGATGCCCATTTTCTCAGAGCTCTCCACGTAGGTCTTGGGAGCAGAGTTTTCATAGATGGTGGTGTTGTAATGGGAGTGTGTGAAGTGCCAAGCTGGGGAGGAGGTGATCCCTTCTAGGGGCTTCTCACAGGTCACACAATGGAGCAAAAAAATGGTAAAACCCAGCAAGGCAATAGTCATGGTGACAAAACTCCTAAAGCCCTGGACAGAAAAAGAAAGACAGGGTGCAAGTTAGGAAAGAAATGGTTCCTACTGATGTGGCTCTTAACTGGAGGTGATTTGGACACTCAGGGGACAATGTTTGAAGATATTTTGGGTTTTCCCAGCTTAGGGGTAGTGGTGCTACTGGCATCTAGTGGGTAGAGGCTGGGGATGCTGCTAAACATCCTACAGTGCACAGGACAGTGCCCACAACAGAATTACCCGGTCCCTGTGTCAATAGTGCCGAGGTTGGGAAACCCCACGGTTGAAGAATAACAGGCTAGTTCAAATTGCTCTCTCAGTGGCACTCGACACATAAAACACAGTCCTGAACTCTCACTCCTTTTCCTGAAAACTTTTCTGTGGCCGCCTAGTGATGGTGAAATAGTCCCAGCTGTTGGCCTGGAACCTGGCTTAGCAATCTGGTTCTAAAGTACTCTCCCCGCTGTCCTCCCCGCGAGGCCCCGCCATCGGAGCTGAGCTCCAGCCACAGTGAGCAGCTTCTGCACATACAGCGGCTGCAGGACAGCAAGACGGCTGCAATCCCATGCCCAGCATCAGGCTGCCTGGCTCCCAGCCCGGCCGCCACCATTTGCTAGGTGGGTGACTTTCTGGACAAGGTATTTAACCTCTGTGAGCCTCAATTTCCCTTTCTATAGAATAAGGATAGGAAAATTATCTATCTCATAGGATTGCTTGTGAAAATTAAATGAAATAATGAAGGTAAATGACCCATCAGAGTGCCCACTGTGCCATAAGTTTTAACTTACTATTTGCCAGCGTTAATAATAGGACACTAAGTTTCATCAAAGGAAGGGAGCTGCCCATAGCTAGTGGGAGCTCCTGGAGTCACAAGCCAGGGCTGCCGTCTGACCCAGTCCTCTCTGTACCATTCCTATCATGTGTCCCTCAAGGACAGGGCCTGATTCGGACTCATCCTATAGCCCAGAACATGAAAACTCCTGCATGCCTGGGATGTCAGAGTGGAAATGGACATCAGAGATGATGGAGTTCTGTCCCTGATCCTCATGCATAAATGGGGAAATAGAGTCACGCAGTGAGTAGTCAGGTAAGAACCAGACCCTGGGCATTAGGTCCAGTTGAACTGACCAAGAGTGAATGCCGTGTGCCTCTGAGGCCTGCTGATGTCCAGTCTCTCCCTTGCTGTTTCCCATAGAGCCCATCCCTGAGCTCCAACCTGGGTCAAAATGTGAGACCCGGGGCCAAGAATTGGACAAGGGGCAGGGGTCAGGGACAGAACTTGGGAGGGTCAAGTGGGGCCTGGCCTGCCTTTGGGAGTCTGGATTCCTGGGAGCTTGGAAGCTGCCAACCAGATGTGCTGGGGCATTCCTGGATGGAACAGGCCAGACTTGTTTTTCCAGTTGCCTTGCTCTTCAAAGGTAAGGAAGAGTTAAACTTTCAGGGCAAGGGGAAAAGGAGAGGCTTGGAGCTGTGTCTTCCCAGAGTCCCGCATGAGCTGGGCACAGGGTTCTGTAAGATCCTGCCGCTAGCATCCCGAGAGGGGAGGCACGATGGAGGCAGGGTCTGAAAGCCTCACCCTCTTTCCAGCCTCCCCCACCCCACTTCAGATCCTGTTGGTGTGTACCCCAAGCCCCCGCAGCTCAGAAAAGACGGAGAGGATGGAGGCAGGTTCTACACTGGGGGTCAAAAAGAGCCTCTGTGCGTTCCCCACCCTGCTTGCCCCCTGTTCTCACTGCTTGCTTACCGCTGCAGCCCCCAGAGGGCCAGCCCCAGGCAAAAGGCTTCCCCTGACACAGGCCCCACAAGCAGGAGGGGACCCCCAAGTCATTCGGTCCCCGGCCCCTGCAGGTTGCTATTGCTTTTCGAGTTGGAACCCCAGGGGAAAATGAGTCCTCACCCAGTCCCCGTTCCACTGGCTCCTCGGCTCCACCAGCCCGGGTTGGTTTCAGGCAGCCTCCCAGCCCTGCCCTCCCTGCTGTGCAGAGAGCTTCCTGTGCACCAGGTCAGCACCTGCCCTGGGCAGGCCCCAGCAAGACGCACTGCACTGCTCCGCGGCTGCACAGGCGCCTCGCAGCGCAGGAGCCGTTAAGATGAGCTGCAGGGAAGGGAGAGGGGTGGGGTCTCCCTGGGGGCCGAGGGGGGGACAAGGTGCAGAGAGAATGCACCCTCAGGTGGCGGCTTGGTGCCCATGTCCGTGCCCAAGCTGTAGGACCCACACGCCTGGCGAGTAGTTTGCTAAGGGAAGGAACAGTGTCTGCACAGTTGTTTCCTGGCACTGCATCCAGGTAAGTGACAGGCTTGCAGGGCACGTGGGCCTCCCTGCACCACCCTCCCGGCCCACAATACCCAAGACCATCTTGTGAAAACTTGTGAAAACATAGATCAATTCATATGGCTTCTATGTTTTTGTTTTTGTTTTTGAGACAGAGTCTCGCTCTGTTGCCTGGGCTAGAGTGCCGTGGCGTCAGCCTAGCTCACAGCAACCTCAAACTCTTGGGCTTAAGAGATCCTCCTGCCTCAGCCTCCTGAGGAGCTAGGATTACAGGTGTGCACCACCATTCCTAATTTTTTTTTTCTATTTTTAGTTGTCTGGTTGATTTCTTTCTATTTTTAGTAGAAATGGAATCTCTCCACTCTTGCTGAGATTGGTCTCGAACCCCTGAGATCAAGCAATCCTCCCGTCTCGGTCTCCCAGAGCGCTAGGATTACAGGCGTGGGCCACCGTGCCCAGCCCCCTGTTTAAATATTTTCCAGTGGCTCCCCACAGCACTTATATTAAAATCTAAACTTCTTACCATGGCCTGGAAGCCCCACGCTATCTCAGCCCTGTCTGCTTCTCCAGCGATAGCTCCCAGCACTGTTCCCATTGTTCATCAAGCTGCAGCCACACCAAAGTAGGACCTGCCTCAGGACCTTTGCACTTGCTGTCTCCCTTTACTTACGATTCTCATGTGGGTAGTTCCTTCTTGTCATCCAGTTTTCAACTCAAATGTCACCTCCTGATCCCCAGTTTGGAAGAGCCTCCCTACCAACCTTCTTCCTTATCATTTCACCCCATTTTTTTCATGACACTTATCACCACCCAATATATTTTTGTTTGTTTAATGACTGTCTCCCCGACTTGACACAGGGCTCCATGAAGACAAGAGCTCTGTGTATCTTATTCATGGACGAATCCTCAGTGCCTAAATCAGTGCCTGGTATAGAACCAGGCTCCATAAATACTCATTGAAAAATGGAAGAATCTGAACTTAGGAAAACAATGACAGATGAAAGCTGAAAGAGCCCTTAAAGATCATCCCCTCCTTTTTCAAACTGGAAAATAAAGTCCCAAAGGAAGAAAGGGACTTGCCCAAAGCCACAGGGTAAGAATTGGAGACAGGTTCTTTTCCTTATGACTGTGCTGCCAGCAAGAGAGGCTGTGATCACTTGTGAACCTGTTTGGGTTCAAGTCCCAGCTCTACCACTTGCTAACTGTATGACCTTCGTAAGTTACTCAACGTCTCTGAACTTGAGCTCCTTCATCTGTGACACAGGGCTATTAAGAATACTGCTTGAATTCTAACAGTTCCTTCTGGGGGAAAAAAAAAGTACTGCTTTCATGAGGTTTTATGAGGACTAAATTAGATCATGCACATTAATGCACTTAACACCGAGCCTGGCACAAAGACGGCACTCAATGCATACTAGTTATTCTTTTGTAATACCAAGGCAGAATCAAAGCCTGGGTTGGAGTAAGCGCAGGACCCACCGAACCCTCTGGGGAAGGTCTGGGCTGTTCCCTGGCGAAGCAGGAAGCCACTGGTCTCCGGTCGAGTCGCAGCTTGCTGGCCTAGCCACAGACTGTGCCAGGAAGCTGCGAGCAGGCGCTTGTCTGGGGTGGGGCCTTGTGCTCCTGGGCTCCTCAAGCCCAGGAAGAGATCCGCAAGTGGGTGAACGTGCACATTTGCAAAAGCACACACAGCACACTCAGTGGCCAAGTTTGGAATAACTGTGTGGGTACATTAGTTGTGTCCACCTTTCAAGAATGGACCTTTTTAGGATCTATGTACAAATCAAACTCTGTCTCTGTGCAACTCCCAACCCCATGTCACAGATGTCGAAGGTAGGAGAAGGTGGTTAACAACACATAGGCTCTGGCCATGTGGCCTTGGGCAAATGGCTCACCTTTTGTAATCCTGGTTTCCTCCTTTGTAAGATCGCTTGTTTGTTTTTTATATAAAATATTTATTGAATTTCTATTACGTAAAAGAAATTACTATGGTTTGTGTCTGTGTTTTTTAACTCTAAAAACATTTTACAAAAACCTATTACTAGAATCTAATGTAAGAGTACACTTCTTAAAAAATGGCAAATTGTAGGTGTGTGGACATGACCTAGAACATAACATTTATCATATGGCACATCAGTGGTGTAGATATAGCTCGCACCCTCTTTTAATGTTATTTAACAGTTCAAACATAGTTTTTGTTTTCCATGTATACAATAACATGCTTGCATATATTAAGCATATCGTTAAGCTATTTATGCCATTCTTACTTCGACCTGAATTTCTGATGTGTTCCAGCAGCGAAGCATATCAGTTATGGATTCTCTCTCTCTCTCTCTTTTTTAAATTTAAATACCTTAGTTTCACACACTGATAAAGTCCATGATTCATTGCACACAAATACTATGGACCAGTGATGGTGATGTATTGATTCAGTGTGGTTTTCTTTTTCTATTGCAAAGAAATCTCCTTCTCTCAACACACGGAAATAATAATAGCATGTACCTCATTGGGTTGTGTTGATGAATTAATACATATAAAGTGCTTAGATTAGTTGCCGTCATTTTTTAATCTCTACATAACTGTTGTCATTATTACGTAAGATCATTTTGAGAATGAAGTTAGTTAATGCACAATACGTGACACAGTTTTCAACAAATATTACCCAGCACTATTACATTTTAGTAGCCAGCTCATATTAGTATTACTAACTCTTGAGTTTATAGACAATAAAAATTTTAGGTGTATTATCACGTCGCCCCCGATCTATTCTTGTGCAGGCTGCTTTTCTGCAACTAAATACCATGGAGCTTTAAGGAGGCTGTGATTCATTCAGTTCATTCTGCGTTTCCGCTCACGACTGCAGCTTCTCAGAATCTTAATTCTGACATTCAGAAACTTGATGGTCGTAACACCCATGTCTTTATCCAAATCATTGATAAAAGTTTGACTCCGTGTCACTGGGGGAATCCAAGCAGAGTCTGGCTGGCCACCTGTGAGGGATGTTCTACTCTAGGGGGATAGTTGCCCCTGGTGGGAGACGAGAAGAGTTCTAAAGTCCCTTCCAACTCAAACAGGTAGGATTCTTTGGCCTGTGCATTTCTATGGTCTCTATCAGACCCTAAACCAGCCCCGCAGAGGCAATGAAGAAATTTCCTCTGGCCGTGGATCAGGGCTACCCACTTGCTGATGTTTGTTTGATAGTCAGTGTAATAAGCTGACTTGGCTCTCATGAGACCTGGGTCTGAAGTCACTCGGTCCCTGAGTGGTCTTGGTCAAGTAAGTCATCTAAGCCCTGTGGACCCTTTTACTCATCTGTAAATGATGTGGGTGCATGCTGGGGAAGGACTGGAATGGATTGGTGACTGCAAACCCCTATGTTGCTTTCAAAGAAGACTTTTTTTTTTTAAGACAGTCTTCCTCTGCTGCTTGGGCTAGAGTGAGTGCCGTGGCGTCAGTCTAGCTCACAGCAACCTCAAACTCCTGGGCTCAAGCGATCCTCCTGCCTCGGCCTCCCGAGTAGCTGGGACTATAGGCACACACCAGCACGCCTGTCTAATTTTTTTCTATTTGTAGTTACCCAGCTAATTTTTTCTATTTTTAATAGAGACAGGTCTCACTCTTGCTCAGGCTGGTCTTGAACTCCTGACCTCAAGCGATCCTCCTGCCTCGGCCTCCCAGAGTGCTAGGATTACAGGCATGAACCACTGCACCCGCCCTAGACTCTCTTTTTCCTAATGGAATTGTACCTGGAAACAATCTATAAACAGAGGTGGAACCTGGAGCCCTGCCCACAGGCTTGTCCATCACCCTCCTGGGAAGTAGTTTTGAAAAACTGGACTAGATGAGCTCTAGGAGTCCTTTCAGACCCAAAAGCCAGGGCTCTGCTATTCTAACGCTGTATGTCCTGTCATAAAGTTCTAAGACATGTGGTTGGATGTGCTATTATTCTCATGCGCTGTGATCTGCATTTGTCATAGTCCATTTGCAGCAAATGATGATTCAGGCTTTCGGTTCTAGAAGTCTATGACTCTATAACTAGTTTTGTTTCTTCCATAGGAAACCTGAAGGAAGTCAAAGCCAAATCAGACTTCCACTAAAGAAAATTTGTTCAAAATACTGGGCTTTGCTTCTGACAATGAAATTCCTCCTCAACACTCCCAGAAGTACCCCAGTACAGAGCAGCGATGACATCCACATGGCCCAACACCTTCCCTTTCCTCAGGCATGTCACAGACACTGATTAGTAATTCACATAATACTCCTGAGAAACACATCTGCCCTTTACATCCATTTCTCAGATGAAGAGCACTGAGATTTGCATAGCATGCCCGCAGCAACCCAGAAGGCAGTGGCTGAACTGGGAACAGACAGTCCAACTTCCTGAACCTGGGTGCTCTGGATTCCTAGGCCATGGAGAGAACCAACATGATGAGATATTTTTTAAACTTTGGAGAGCCGTTCATGAAAGAAAGAGCCAGTGGAGTCATTCCTCTGGATTGGAGAATGTTCACCGTCTCCCCCAGATCCCCCCATTGTAAATTACAGTGAATTTGAGTGCCTGACCCTGGCCTCCCCACCCCTCTGCCTCAAACATTCAGCACTAAGTCTGGTTTTCCTAGCTCTCAAGAAAGAATCCTAAACATATTCTTTTTGTGACAAAAGCTTAAACAGAAGAGGGAAAGGGATTAAGAGAGATTGTGCCTTTGAACCTGAATAGTGCCTTTGAACCAGAAAAAAAAAAAGTGAAAGAATGGTAACATTCCAGGTACCTGCTAGTCAGAAAGTTTTAGCCACTGAAATAATTTTTCCCCATAGTAGGAGGGAGCCATTGATAGTTTTTGAGAGGAAGCAAGACCAGAACAGGACTACATTCTTGGGACCACTAATCTGATATCAGATCAAAAGGGGGATTTTCCCATTCAAGACTCCTACCCTGGTGAGGAGAGGGCTTGAACACCAGCTCCATTGATAAAAGCCAACTGGAATTCACTGTGGGTAGGGAGGCTTAATTTACTTCCAAGAAACTTGGATGAATACTTGAGTCATTTGTTAGTTTGTAGGAAGCCACTGTTGGGTTCTCATGTAGCGAAACAAAGGTCAAAGAACTGAATATGCACAGGAGAGGAGCCAGTGTTGAGCCATTGATGGGTCATGTGATTTTGGGAGGGCCACCAGCCAGGCAGAGAGGCCATCTCAGGAGAGTTGTCTGTAAAAGCCAGGCCTGGCCTCGTCTGGAATTAAAGAAAAGTGAAATGACTAAAAAGGAAGTCTTTACCTAGGACATGGGTGAAGGAGACCCAGGACCTGGGGTCCTATTCTTTATTAGTATTCACGTTATGATTGATGATAAAAAATTATTCTGTCTTACGTCCGGACGATAGCTCCTAAGTTTTCAAATAAAATTTTGTATGCATTCTCTCACGTGGTCTTTGGATAGGGGATGCGGTACTGGACAGGATTAGAAGTTAAGAAAGTGGGCTCTGGAGGCAGATAGACCCGGTTTCAAATCCCAGCTGTTCTGTTGACCAGCTGTGTAGCCCTGGGCAGTTATTCAACTTCTCTGGTCCCAGTAAAAGGGAGATGAGCATAGCACTTGTGGAGTTGTTGAGAAGGCTCAATGAGTTAATGCACGGCAGATACTAGCCTTGAAATGTACTCAGTGCAAATTAGTGATGCACATCACTGTCCTTACTAGGACACGTATTACTCTCACTTTGTAAGTGACACATCAAAGCCCAGGTAATTTGAAGGCTCTGCTCAGTTTCACCCATCTTGCAGGTGATGGATTGGAACACTGGCCCAGAATAGGAATCCATGTTCCAAGGAGAGAGACATCCAAGAGAGCTGGAGTAGCTGGAGCTGATTCTCTAGAGCAACACTCTCCAACAGAACTCTGTGTAGTGATGGAAATGTCCTACGTCTGTGTCGTCCAGTATGGGAGCCACGAGCCCCACGTGGCTATTAAGCATTTGAAATGCAGCTAGCGTAACTGAAAAACTGAGTTTTTCCTTCTATCTTTTTTTTTTTTTTTTTTTGAGACAGAGTCTCACTCTGTTGCCTGGGCTAGAGTGCCATGGCGTCAGCCTAGCTCACAGCAACCTCAAACTCCTGGGCTCAAGCAATCCTCCTGCCTCAGCCTCCCAAGTAGCTGGGACTACAGGCATGTGCCACCATGCCTGGCTAATTTTTTCTATATATTTTTAGTTGTCTGGCTAATTTCTTTCTATTTTTAGTAGAGACAGGGTCTCACTCTTGCTCAGGCTGGTCTCAAACTCCTGACCTCGAGCGATCTTCCCACCTTTGGCCTCCCAGAGTGCTAGGATTACAGACGTCAGCCACCGCGCCCAGCCCCTTCTATCTTATTTTAATTAATTTAAATCTAAATAGCCACATGTGACTAGTGGCTGCCACATTGGACGGCCCAGCTTTAGAGAACACGGCCCAGGAACGGAAGGACGCGTGGGATTTGGAGGACAATGTAGGGTCCACTTGCCTGTGAGGCATAGCCACGACCCACGGTACTTTTAGGGGGCCATGAAAATGTTTTAATTTCTATTAAACTGGGAAGAAAGAAAACAAACTTTTAGGTTGAAGCAAATGTTTGCATATGTAATAATACAGTCATGTGTCACTTAATGATGGGGATACATTCTGAGAAATGCGTCGTTAGGTGATTTCGTCATGCAAATATCACAGAGCGTGTTTACACACACCTAGGTGGTGTAGCCTACTGCACGCCCACGCTGTATGGTAGAGCCTATGGCTCCTAGGCCACAAACCTGCACAGCATGTTCCTGTACTGAGTCCTGTAGGCGACTGTGACACAGTGGGAAGTATTTGTGTATCTAAACACAGAAAAGGTACAGTAAAAATATGGTATTGTAATCTTATGGGACCACAGTCATTTATACAGTCCCACATTGACCCAAACTTACGATGTGGCACATGACTGTACACCTATCTTTATACCAATACTGTCATAAAACATAATTTTTAATTTATAACTTTATAATTCTAATTAAAATTTTCTTTTCATGGAGGAAGGGGCCCTCAAGGGCCAAAATGCCAAGGGCCATCAAGGGTCCTAATGTGACCCTGGGGAGATGGATATTTGAAGGGAGCAAAGGGCTTCCAGGAGCTGGGCTTTGGGGAAGAAAAGGGATGAAGTGGGGGATGTTGAGAAAGTGTTTTGTTATGGGGCTTCATTCATTCATTCATTCATTCAGTACTTATCGAGGGTCTACCCTGTGCCAGGAATTCTAAAACAGAGGACAAGATAGATGAGGTCCCTGCTCTTGTGGGGATTGTCTTCTAGTGGCAGAGAGAGAGAGATGATAAACAAGAGAATATTCTGTACGGCAGGTGATGAAAAGTGACATGAAGAAACATCATGTGGGGCCAAAGGATACAGCAGGGTGGGGAGGTGTTATTCTTTAAAGCATAGTTAGGGAAGTCCTGTATGACAAGGTGGCATTTGAGCAGGGAGCTGAGCAGAGTGAGGCAGACAGCCACAAAGCTATATTGAGGAAGAGAGCTCCAGGCAGAAGAAACAGGCAATGCAAAGGCCCTGAGGCAGGAGCAAGGAGGCCGTGTGGGTAAAGTAGAGGGAGCAATGGAGAGGGGGGTTCTGGTGAGATCAGAGAGGTGGCCGAAGGCCTCTGGGTCCTAAGAAAAGATGGGACCCACTGGAAGATTTGCACGATGGTAACACAAGGAGCAGAGAAAGGGACAAGGAGTTGGCCATAAAATCTTTGACCCTTTCAGGAGTGTTCCATGTGGCAAACTGGTGGTCCACATACAGGCTAACACGAGCCCGCAGTTATGTTTGTTGGCCTATAATATGTTGTTTTGTTACTTGATGGTTTTCAACTGAATTAATTGTTAACATATAAACATTGGGAAACTTCTCCCAGTGGACACATTGGGAAGCTAGATTCCAACTTCTCTTTACAAATTTGGAAGACATAGCATGTGTGCTCTCTCGTGGCACCACGTGGCTAGAGCTGAGTAATGGCTGTCCCATTTGGACAGGGCCTACCCTCTCCACGGACACCCCTCCCCAAGGCCTGCCTGACACTGAGGCTGAGTTTCAGCTACTTCACCAAGGTCAGTTTGCTAATAGAAGAGAAACACGTTGGGTACCCACATCTCTATCTAAACTGAGATGAAGATAGAGTCTAGGATGGGCTCGTGCTCCTTACATGGGGCCTGCTTCAGCCCTGAATGCTACCTGCCTGGCTGCTGTGGGCACTCAGGGTTGCAGACCTGATACTCACTGAGCATTGGGCATGTATGAGGTCTCTTCCTCTTGGGGTTACCTATATTGATCCATGAGCTTTGCATTTGGAGCTGAAAAATCCCTAAACCAGAGAGAACTCCAGGAGCAGAGGGCTTAGGGTGAGAGGGAGGGAAAGAAGGATTCCTGACCAGTCAACAAATTTAGCCCCACTTCTTCTGGGACTTTCTGTTTAGAGTGGTTTGTAAGGTCAAAACCAACTCCAGCGCAGCAGAGCATTGACTGGTATCTATCAATTAGAAGATCTGGAGACGGAACAGGGGGAACGGTGTACCTCTCCCAGGATCTAGGTTTAGCCCCTCAGAGGGAAAAGAGCTCTGGGACTGATCAGGGTCCCAGTGTAACCTCAGTCATGTGCAGTGGCAAGTGGGGACCTTTGATCCTCTCTTCCCAGCAGCAGCGGGGCAGCCTCCGGACAGGAAAGGACTAAGGGGCCTCCATATGACAGGAAGCGTGGGCAGAGGTCAGAGGGGGCTGTCCCGATGGTCTGAGGTTGGCGGTAGCTCTTTGGAAGGGAGGAAGGTTATGCCCTGATATCATGAAATAGACTCTCTAAGAGGACTGGAAAGCTTCTTTCAGAAAGAGAATCAAACAAAATGCAAAGGCCAGAATGTCCCTGCTGAATGGGCCTGGTTTAGTGGGGTGCTAACTATTCTGTGGTTCTTGCCTCTTTGCTCCAATGGTACTCCTTGCAAAAGGATGAGTTTGTAGACACCTAGACCTCAAGTCTCAACTTGGGTGGCCTTGTGTGACTTAATCTCTGTGCCTCCATTGTTCTTCATCTTTAAAAGAGAAATATTTAAAACAACAGTGAGATATGTTCGATGGCTATTGTCCAAAAGACAGGGCAAGGATGTAGAGAAAAGGGAACCCTCACACACTGTTGGCGGGAATGTTAATTAATACGGCCATTATGGGAACCTGTATGGAACCACCAAAAAATTAAAAATAGAACTACCAAATGATTCAGCAATCGCACTACTTGATCTATATGCAAATGAAATAAAATCGGTATCCTGAAGAGATATCTGCATTCCCACGTTCATTGCAGCACTATTCACTATAGCCGAGACATGGGAACAATCTGAGTATCCATCAACAGATAAATGGATAAACAAAATACCACGCAGCCTCAAGGCAGGGTTTGAGGAGTGGGGATGTCTGTCATTTGTGACAGCATGGATGAACTGGGAGGACATTATGTCAGGTGAAATAAGCGAGGCACAGAATGAAAAACGCTGCACGATCTCACTTATACATAGAATCTAAAAAAGTCAAACTCACAGACGCAGAGGGTAGAATGGTGGTTCCCAGTGGCTGGGGTGGGGGTTGGGGAGATGTTGGTCAGAGGGCACAAAATTTGCATGTGGAGCTGAAACATCCCTAAGCCAGAGGGAATCCCAGGACCACAGGGCCTGGGGTCAGAAGGAGGGAAAGGAGGAGTCCTGAAGGATCAACAAATCCAGCCCCTCGCCACCTCTGGGGACTCCCTGGTTAGAGGCGGGAAAGGTTCAAAAGATCTATTGTACAGTACGCTGACTATTACTAATAGCAATGCAGTGTACATTGTGCTTGCAAGTTGCTAAGAGAGTAAATTTTAAATGTTCTCACCACAAAAAAAAATAAGTCTGTGAGTTAATGGATGTGCTAAATGGCATTCCACAATGCAAACATGTATTAAAACATTGTGTTGTACACCACAAATATATACAAATTTTATTTGTCGATTTTTAAAAATAAATAAGTAAATAAAATTTTTTAAAAGTGAGAGATACTGAGTCCACCTCGGATAGTTGTTCTGAAGGTTTGGCTAGACGGTTTGTATTAAACATTAAACACATCCTGACACTTAGTAATTGCTAAATAAATGCTAGTTGTTGTTATTTTAAACCTGCCATCATCGTCACGTTAAATAGACTGAATCAGACCTGCTCCAGTAGACGTGAGCGGGGCCGGGGTCCCATCCCCCCTTCATTGCCCTTTTGCCTTTTGAGGCATCGCTGTGAAATTTTCAGGTCCCCTCAGGGCACAGTTTGACAACAGCTATGGGTATAAGTTTCATTTTGTAAAGATGGAAAAACGACACCCAGAGAAGGGAAGGAATCACTGCAAGTCACGTAGTACGGTGGTGGCAGAATTGGACCCAGAACTCAGGCTCCCCACCCTGGGATCTTGGCACTGGCCAAGCTGTTCCCCCTAGTCCCAGCTCCACTGCCAACCTGGGGGCTCCTCAGGAACCCACGAGGCGGTGGTTCTACGCGTTAGCCAGGAGAAGGCAGGGGGAAGGAACAGGCTTTAGGGTCAGACCTGCCCTCAGCCCTGCCGCTGTGAGCTTTGAAGGCCATGATTTAGCCTATCTAAGCCTCAGTTTCCCCATTTGTGAAATGGGGCTACTGACACTTACCTCATTGGAGGATTTAACGAGCACACGCCTGGAGAACATTTGGCACCGTACCAGTCATGCATAAAGTAGCTAATGAGTTGTAGCTATGACTCTAACAGTAGGTGCTCAAACAATGTGTGTGGAATACAGGGATTCTTCTCTGTATGTGCACTGACCCTCACTCACCCAGGGAGGAACACACACACACACACACATCCCTCTCTGGGGTTTTGTGACATTCCTTCTCTCCTTGCAGTGATTTGCAGCAGAGCTCAAGCGGCAACTTGAGAAGTGTTAAAATAATAACAGATGTAATCTCCTTCGGAGTTTAGGACGGGGCAGACCGGTGGGTATGAGGCTGCCAGCAGAGTATGGGCAGTGAAAACAGCAGGTAAAAAAAGTCCTGGACACCCTACAATAACATGGATCTCTGGATCTTCTGTGTTCTGCCACTGACGTGCTGGGGTGACCCTTCCAGGCCCCATTTTATGTTATCTGTAAAATGGGGCCATTTGGCACAAATCCTTTCTCTATCCAGGACACAATAAGCTGCCTTCCCGGGAGTCAGCAGGCCCTTTGGCTACCAGTGAAAGGAATTCTGTTCCTTGTCCATGAGACCATCAGCCACCTGTGGCCACTCTCACCCAGGTTCTGCCTCTAACTCGGGCACCTTCAGGACTGCTCGGGCAGCTACTGTCAAGGTCACTTAATGCAATGGTCACATGCTCAGGCTCTGGAGTGAGGTGTTCTGAGTTTGAGTCCTGCCTTGGCCCATTGCTGTTTCTGTGTGTGATTTAGAACAAATCATGGGACCTGACGGGGCCTGTCTTTTCATAAGTAAACGAGGGAACATGTCAGGCTGTTAGGAGGATCGGGATTAGGGTGAAGTGCATGAAATGGCTGGCACAGTGCCTCGCTGCTGTGATGAGAATGACAAATTCAGGGACCTCTGTCCCTTACATCAGAGGTCCAGGCAGGGGGGGTCCAGTGAGAGAGCCCAGAGCAAGTCCCCTCATTTCACGGGGCCTCCCCTCATCAGTCTGGGAATTGGGACTAGACCCTGCTCTCCCGCCCTGCTGAGCTAACCCTCCACTGTAACCTTCCGTCATTATCTGTCACCAAAGGATGCCCCAAAGACCGTGAGGTTTGGGAATACGGGATGCTAACAGAGGCGCATGCAGCTCACCACAGCTGACATTTATTGAACGTTTACTACGTGCCAGGCCCTGTCGGGAGCACTTGGCAGGCATCATCTGTTTTAAGCTAGTTTACAGCAACCCTATAATTATCCTCATTTTGTAGATGAGATAAACGAGACTCAGAGAGGTTACCTAACTTCCAAGATCACACAGCTAGCATGTAGCCAAGCCAGGATTAAGACTCAGATCACATGTGTGTTGCAGTTACCTAGCCTGCCCCCTAGGCCCATGGGTTGAACATAGCAGCTGGGAAGGGGGAGGGTTGCGTGATTTCTCCCCCACATCGGGGATCATATAGCCGCGGATCTGCTCACAACGACAAACGCAGATTCCAAGCAAAGCCTCCATTTCCAGTCCTTTCTCTTGCTGCCATTCCCTCCAGCCTGCCTCAGCCCAGCCCAGCCCAGCTGTCTGTCCGTCCTACCCCTCTGAGCACAACAGCTTGGGACAAAGCCGGGCAGGCGGGCAGGTTACTGCAGGCGGGAGGTGCGTTCCGGTGGCGGGCATGGCAGGCTTTCTGCTGTCTGAGGCGCCCTGGTCCTGCTGCTGAGCTGCTGAACCTGACTGTACGGCCAAGGCACGAGAGAGGTCAGGGATGATTTGAGAGCACCCTGAGTGACCCAAGGTGCATGCTAATAAGATGCAAATGAGCCTCTGCTGGTGGGCTTTAGGCTGAGCCCCTGTCGTCCACATTCAAGCCCCCTGGGCTCCGTCCATACACGATTTCTCTTACCCATGGCATCTCTGTGCCCCACCCAGCCACGGACAGACCCAGAACTCCACAGAGCTGCTGGGGCCATCTGTGTTCTCAACTACAAAGCTGGCCCAGTGGTTCCCACCATTGGGACAGGGGTGGGGGTTAAAAAATAAATATTCCCAGCCCCACCCCAGATCTGCTGAATCAAAATCCTTACGGGTGGGGCTCAGGAATAGACGTTTAACAAGTTCCCTGAGTGATTTTGGTGTGACTGGTGTTCAGGATCCGCTGAACAAGGCAACCGTCTCTTTCTCTAGGATCTTAAGCTCTGCCATGCCTTGTTTCAAAGTCGACATCCCCTATGTGGCCCTATTCTAGGCCCCAGTGGAGTGGGGGGGAGGTGTTAGGAAAAGACTGCGGTTTTCAGGAAGTGCTCAAGCTAGAGCAGTGAATCTCAAATGCCAGTGTGTTAAAAATCACAGTCTTATCCTTGGGCAGCCTGATTCAGCAGAGCTGCCGCGGGACTCAGCGTGGGAGTCAGTTTCCTCCGTAGGTGGTCTGCTGACCACTCATAGGGGGAACACTGGGCCCCAGGCAGAGCAGACACAAGGTGACTGCTAAGGTCACACAGAGGGGCAGACAGGAAAGAGGAAGCAGCAGATCTGATCTACATACCTGACTTTCACCCAGAAGTCTCTAAGTCTGCCTATGTCAGGGTTTGTCAGCCTCTCACACCCCAGAGGCAACTGTTCATCTTCCCGAAGACAGGTCTGTTTATCTCCCAGATAGAGACCTAGCCCCAGGAACCATGTTCCACTTGTAATAAAGAGAACTGAACCTGAAAATAAAAGGGTTCCATCTGTATTTGCATACCTCATGACCCACAGTTCCACTTCTAGAAATATATGCAATAGAAGTGTGTACATGTGTTCACTAAGAGACTCACCGCAAGAATATCCAAGCGGCACCATGTATGACAGGCTGATGTTGGAAACGACTCAAATGTCCATCAAGAGCAGAATGGACAAGGAACTTTCAGTATGGTCATATGATGGGATACCATACAGCAAAGAAAATGAACAGTTGCTCAGGCAACAATAAAGACAGATCCACTCACATAACGTGGGGTGAAAGAAGCCACACATTAGAAAGAACATACCGTGCTAGTCCAACTATATAAAGTTCAAAAACAGACAAAATGCATCTATAGATGAGATTAAGATAAAGTTACCCTGTGGTGAGAGGAGATGGCTGGGACTGAAAGGGGTGCAAAGGGGGTTTCTGGAATGGTAGTAAATGTTGTATTTATTTACCTGGTTAGTTTCTGGAAAATTCACTGTAACCATTCACTTGTGATTTGTGCACTTTCCCGCATGCATTTTATACGTCATTAAAATTTTTTTAAACACTAGTAAAGGACTTCAAAGAAGACTTTAATAGAAAAGAAGACATTAAAATAATAAAAGCATCCTGGCAATCTGCAAATTGCATGGGATTTCATACCTATGGGATCTTGGACTCTTCCTGCCCAGGAACCAGGAAGGAGACGCTTCTCAGAAACCGAGAAGGACAGGAGCCCTGCCAGGGCATACCAGGGCTGTGGAAACTGGCACCTCGGCGGTTCCCTTTCCCTCCCCCACCTGGCCCGCCCTCCACAGAACCACAAGGACAATGGCAAGCCCACTTTCCCCGGCTGCCCAGGTTTCGCTGAGTGCCAGTTCATTGGGGTTTACTTCAAGCATCATTTTTTTGTCCTCAGAGCAGTTTTCTGTTCTGTTTTCTCATTTGATCCCCTCAAAGACCCTCTGAGGGGAGCAAGGAGTGTTTCTATTTTATAGAAGGGGAAGTTGAGGCCAGGAGAGAGGGTCAAAGACTTGTCGAAGGTCATGCTGCTAATAAGTGGCCCAGTCAGGACTCAAACACAGGCTTCAGGCACCAAATCCAATATTCTCTTGGTTCCACCACAGATGGGCTCTTCTGGGTAATAGTAATGTTGCTTAAAGCACCTGGCACTTGGTGAGCACTTCCTTGTGGATGTGTTAGGGCCCTTCGACAACCCAAAAAGGTAGGTGTGATTCTCCCATCTCCATTTTACAAATGAAAAACCTGAGGGTCAGAAAGGCCAAGTGGCTTGCCCAAGGTCAATGGCCAGTAAGCGTGGAGCACGGATTCAGACAAACGGTCTGACTCGAGTCCAAGCTCTGAGCCACTAGCTCAGTGGTTCCCAAGCCCAGCTGGACCTCACCTGGAGTCCCGTTGGAGCTTGTTACGGAATAGATTCCCTGGCCCCACCCTCAGGCTCCACAATCTAATTTTGTAGACTTAGGACGGGGCTGAGTAATTTGTATTTTTTTAAAAAACAGCCTTAGACGTTTGAGAAGCTTGGGTCTAAACTACGATGCCGCTGAAATAAGGCAGTAAAAATAAAACAATTTAAAGGTAGAGTTTAATATAGCAACTTCCAAATGAACTTACTAGACCTCTCTAACAATTAGAGTTATCCTAACGATAGTACACAGCCCCAAAACACAGAGCAAGGTCACCGTCCTGAGGTATTGAGACAAGTCTGGCCACCTGGACAACAGTGACCAGCAAGGGGCATCACAAAGGCTCTCGGGGGGCTGATAATTTCCGCTTTTTGCTCTGGTTGCTGGTTAGCCACAAGTTGAGTTCACTTGATAAAAGTTCATCAGCCATCACTCACAATTTATGCACTCGGTTTTTGAATTTTTCCAGAAAGAAAAAGCCAGGCTGGCCATTTGTCAGACCCAGTACACAGAATCTTTACACAGGGTAGAAAGTATACCAGGGATCCAACAGGGTTCTTCTAATTATATGCTCCCAGGAGTTTGAGATTCTAGGATGTGAATTTTCCAAGATGCTGTGATTCTTTGAGTCAATTCCCAAGACTTCAGAAGCCCCCAAATCTACAACAGTAGCTAATCTTTAGAGATCTCATAGTCTGTGATGAATACGCTTAAGCACTTTACAAGCATGAGCTCTCAGCAGCTCTGAGGTGGACAGCATAATACAACCCTCAGAGAGGTGAAATCATGCATCCAAGTTCACAGACATGGAAAGTGGTAAGGCCAGGACTGGAACTTGAGTACCCTGGCTCCAGAGCCCACATGCCCAGCAGCAGTGAGATACTGATACCAAGCTCTGCTGATTCCCAGGCAAAGCTTCAAAGTGTCCAAAATGATCCTTTTTGTACCGTTGAGCCTTGAGTTTGTTGGGAGGACCCCGAGGGAAGGGATGCTGCAGGGACAGGCAGCAGCTCTGACGTGGGACACGTGAGCACATGCAGGCCAACACACATGCACACGCTGACGTTACTGCACCGCCAGCGTGTTAAGTCCTGCTCGGCTCGCGCCCAGGCCAACTGCTGCGGGCACTGGAGCCCAACGGGAACCAGAGAATTCTCCACTGTGGGCTCCCCGCCCCCAACCAGTGGAAGGATAAATGCCTCTCTCCTGCCATCTCAGGTGGCCTCGGAGGGGCCGCCCAATCTCAGGAATGGAAAGGGAGAGATTTCTCTCTTTTGTAGACTCCAAACTAGGAAATGCCAAGGCATCACTCCTTTCAGGAGGAGATGGATTTTAGAAGATAATTTGTTAATTACTGGGTAGTGGTGGAATATCAGGCACTGTGATCAGCCAAGGGGGACACGATAAGATATCTTATCCTTCTAATCTGACCCCTCTATTAAATTCTTGCTCCACTCCACAGACAGATCTGCTTTGCCAAGGCACCCAGACTTAATTAACCTCCTTCAGTGGTCCTCCTGTGTTTAGAAAATAAAAGCCATGCTCCTTAATAACTTTCTGAAGTGCTTCTGCTTTGAAGATCTATATGGAAATATTTTCAGATGCAATCATATATCTGGGATTTGCTTCAAAATACTCTGGTAGAGGAAGAGATGGTGGCGGTACAGAGGAAACGTAACTGTGGAAGTTGTGGGTGATGGGTTCTCTACACTATTCTGCTTACGTTTGTGCATGTCCATAATTTCCCATTAATGAACCACTGCATAAATTGCATTGTTTTGAAAGGCCATGCTCCTTGGCCTGGCACGAAGGGACTTCAATGATCTGGCCCCGTCCTACCCCTCAGACCATGTCTCTAGATGTTCCACATCCAGGTTACAGGTTCCTGCACGCATCTGCTGTTTCTTTTAACTGCCTGCTGTGCCTTTGCATTTGCTATTTTCCCTCCTTGAAATGCCTTTCCCACTTTTCTTTCCTTATTTAACTCCATTCAGCTTTCAAAACTGATGTTCACTGCCAGCTTCTCCAAGAAGCCTTCATTGAATCTATAACCGAGGTATTGTCACTTCTCTGGGCCCCCAAGCCAGCCTGAGTTTGTCTGTATGTTACCGCCTACCTCAAGGTATTAAACCATCAATTTATGGGCCTGCCTCCACCCACGGTGAATCTTTGGGGACTGAGCGGGGTGGGGGGGAGGTTAACAAAACATAAGTGTTCATTAGGTGTCTATCAAGAGAACAGAAGCTGTGTGATTTACAGGAAGTAGCTTAACTTTTCTGAGCCTCCATTTGTCTCCACACTGAAAACAGCAATGACAACAACAAAGAGAAGCGGTAGAGGGTCACGAGGATAGTGGGCGGCTGTGCAGAGTAGCAGGGCAGGTGTATGTGGAAGGGTCTAACCTGGAAACGTGCACACAGGGGGCTGAGTAGCTGGGCATTCTCTTCTCCCTGTTTAAATCCCATGCCCCCAAAATGGCTCGCTGTCGTGTGCACCCTGACCGAGGACACCATTGCAAATTGACTATGTGACTTTAGGCAAAAAATTCAAAATCTAGGATTCTGTCTGTAAAGTGGGATCAAAAATTCTTCAAGGAAGTCTTCGGGGAGGGTCCTCAGGACCCTTTCAGTTGTTCAGTTGTGGGCATCCGCTGACTTCCTGGCAGCAGTGATGGGGGTGTGAGTGAGTGTTGGGAGAGGGGTCTAACTGATGAGGTTTACGTCCCTTGAGGGCAGCTCCCAGTCCAGCCATCAGCTTCACTGCTGATCCTAAGCTGCCTCCTGGGGATGTGGGGGCAATTCACTGGCCTTCAAGACTGTCCAACTACCCACATAAAAATAGGAACATCATCCTGAACTGAGATAGGCAACGTGAGCCGAGGAAAGGCAAAGGTCCGGGGAGTGATCCTGCCTTCCCCACCTGCAGCGCGGCCTCAGTTGAGCTCCCTGACCTCCCTGGTGAGGTCTCAGTGCTACCCTGTCTGGATCAATGACCTCCAAAGACCCTCCCACTCTGGACTCCGTCTACGACTGGATTGGGGCTAATACTTAGTCCCGCTAAGCAGCAGTTCTCATCTATAAATTAGAATTCAAGATTCAGTCACTTACTCAACAGGTATGCAATGAGCTGCTTTTATGTGCCAGGCACTGTGTGGATACAGGTGCCAGAGCGGTGAGCAAGACAGACCCACGGCTTATATCTTAGCAGGAGAAACAACGTCCAACAAAAATCACACAAAGAATGAATAATTACAATTGTGATCAGGCTTAGCAAGGAACACTTTAAGGTGTTCTGAGGTGATGCCCACACCAAGAGGAGGAGAGAAGAGCCAGTGAATTGATGACAGTGTGCTTAATACACGAGGCCCTGTGCACTACACACACTACTGCACACACGTGACCTCGTTTAATCCCCACATCGGTTCTCTGGGGAAAGAACTACCATGATCCTCACTTCTCAAATGAGGACACAGAGGTTTTTCGAGATGTTAAGGCTCAGGTCACACAACTAATAACCCAGGATTTGGATGCACATTTTTCTTGTAAACCTGTTATAAAGTGAGCATAGTAATACTAGTCTTAGAAATACGAGTGTTGGGGCTCTGAGCTACCTTGGCTTGTGCTGGGGAACCAGGGGCCGTGGGAAGCTTCCAGAGGTCATGCCCATCCCCCACTGAAAGGAACCCAAAAGGCAGGGCCTATCCAGGGGGGACAGGAAAGTTCCCACCTGTATCAATCCACCAACCCCCACGCATGCACTATCTTTCTCTGAGGCTTAGCACCTGTTCCACAGCCTCTCTCTCCTGCCCTTACCTGGCCAGTGGAGAACTTCCAGTCCAAGGCAAGTGCAGTCACACCAGGGAAGAGTATGCAAGGAGCAGAGCTTTGCAGCCCAACTCACAAGGACAGGTATAGAGGAAGCCTGGCAGCCCCTGTCCATAGGGGCTTAGGAATTAGACCATAAGAGCCAGGGTATCAGAAGGAAGCTGCAGAGACCCTAACTCACTCCAATTCCTTCCCATTTTACAGATGAGGAAACTGAGGCCCAAGGAGCTATCAGCAGAAGGGGGACTTGCCATTTCACCCCATCAGCCTCTCCAACATCCTGGATTCATCATCTTCCTGCAAGAAGTCTGACATGCATCATGAAGAGCCTGGGGGAAGACCCATGCTCACCCCTTCCTGGGACATGGGATGTTGAGCTCCTCAGGCTCCTCCTCTGCCAAATGGGGACAATCGTTTCTGTTCCATCTACCCAAGAGGGTTGTCAAGGTGAATCGATTCTAATGATTTTAACAATCATCCAACCACTTTTATTTTGCATGTAGAGAAATAGGCCCAGAGAGGTATGAAACTGTCCGAGGTCACACAGCATGTGAGTCACAGAGATATGACTAATGAAGTCCTCTGTTCACCCTGCCTCACTGCCTGGCTTTGAGAACTCAAATATTTCGAAAGACTATACATACTCAGCACGGTCTTCAGAACACAGGGAGCGTTCGCTGAGCATTGGCTGTAGTAGCTGTTAGGCTCATGCATGGAGGGGACCTTCTCCTGTCCAGCCCTCACTCCCCCCACCCCCCTAAAGCAAGGCTGAAGGGCCAGATGTGCTCACATCCCAGTCTGTTTCTCCACCTCCCTCCTCTCCCCTGAGCCCAGGCATCAGCTTCAGACCGAGCCTGGGGACTGAGACGGCCTTTCCCAGCCCTGAGCAAACCTCAGCAAGGCTCCGCTGCTCCCCACGCTGTGCAAACAGCACTGCCCCCTCCAAAGGACAGCTGAACTCTGGCCCAGCGGCTCTGCTCCACGTTCCACTCTGGCTCTCCTACCTCCAAAGACACGCATCGGATTCCTGCTTCCCCCAGGACTGGGGAACAGAGCTGCCCCCATCCCACCCCAGAGATACCTGCGGGGCTTCCCAGACACACAGTCTTTCACAGCTCTTAGAGACCATGCACGCCCCCATTTTACAGTCAGGAAAGCTGAGGATCTAAAGAGTTTCAGGAGAGCCAGGGCTGACCTGGTTATCTGGCTCCCCTCAGGCCCTCCCTCCTCCTTACCAGGTGGCTTGGTCTGTGCCCCAGCCCGGACACACACCAAAAGCCAATGCCTCTTAATTCCTGGCCCCGCACTTCCCCCTAAAACTACTGAGGAAATCTCCCCATGTGCCCCTGAAGGCTCATCTCTAGAAACCCAAGCAGGGCACTTGATGCTTCCAAGACAAGAGTCCAACTTTCCCCTGTACAAACATGACCTTGCTCCTCCACAAGATCAAAGTCCTCACCTTGTCCCCTCCTGGGCCCCAATTCCTGGCCACATCACCAGCTTCTTTCAGTGTACCTAGGTGATCCAGGCCCAGGTGTCCCTGTCCTCCCCATCTAAGCCTGCCCCAGCCATCTCCTGGTTCCTCCTCCACCTTCCAGAAGCCCCCAACTCCGGCCTGCTGTGGGCACAAGAATGAATTAGCTTTGCAACCTCCCTCCCCCCAACTCCCCACCCTCTAGCAGTTCTTACCTGTGCCCTGCAGGTAGGGGAGGTGCCTGAGCGGGCTGCTGGGCTGGAGCCCCTCTGGAAAGGGCCAGGCTGACGCGCTCCTCCGGAGGGAGGTGCAGAGACAGAGCAGGAAGGCTCGCAGCCCGCAGCAGCCGGAGAGGCTGCTGAGAAAGTTGGAGTAGGTGTGTCCCAGCCCAGGAGGAGGAGGAGGAAAAAGGAGGTGGGAGAATTGAGGCGGATCATCCCCTCCTGCCAGCTCCCTGTCTCATCACAGAGAGGGAGGGAGGAAGCCAACTGGTTTGTGGCCCAGAATCACGGTGGGGAATCGAGTCATGGAAAATGAGGGCTGGAAAGGAGCTGAGAAATCAGGCCCATCTCCACCTCCCTTCTCAGTTTCATAGAGGGATAAACTGAGGCCCTAGACAGGTAGTATTGCCCCAGGTGACACAAAGACCACGAGGGAACTGGAAAGGTCGCTTGGCTCTCTCCCCTCCTCCACGCTCCAGGTCTGAAACTGACAACCAGTCACTCCCCGCCACCCCCCCACCCCCCACCAGGCTCTGGAGCCATAAAGATCTGGTTCAAAACTCTGGCCCTGCCACCTACTAGCTCGGTAACCTTGGGTGAAGTACTTAATCTTAGCCTCAGTTTCCTTTTTTGAAAATATGGGGATAATAATAGCTCCTACCTTATAGGGGTGTTAGGAAGATTAAATGAGATAAAGGTTGCTAAGAAACCAGCTAAGGTCTCAGCAGAGAAAGTCCCCCATAAAAGGTAATTTTTCTCATTCTGATTGTTGTCATCTGTGACTGCCTCCGTACACGACTTCACCTCTCTAAGTCTGGGCTTCCCCGTCTATGAAATGGGGTAACGGGAATACTTGCCCTGTAAGATTGTACAGATTCACAAGACAGATCCTGTGTGCAAAGTGCAAAGCGCAGTGACTGACAACTCACTGGGATGCAAGACATCTCAGCTGGGACACATTTTATGGGGTGCCTGTCTGTTCTGGCTCCCCAGAGTATTGCAGCATGCATCCCGTGTTGACAGCCAGAGTTTTAAAGGAAGCGAGAAAAGTTAGACAGGAATTAGCCCTCCTCTCCCCTGCTGCCAACCTTTTTAGTTACAGAACACATTCATTTGCTCACACAGGTGAGGTCCCAGGTCAACCCTTTCCCAGGCACTGTTCTAGGAACTGGGAACATAGAGGTAAATGAAATAATTCTTGCCCCACCGAGCCGAAAATGACTCTGCAACCATCCTGTCCAATCCCCTCCCATCCCCCAGGTCTTGAAGCCCCTTTGCAACATCCCTGGCAAATAAATGAGTCTTTGCTTGCACACCTCTAATCACGGGGAGCTTATGACCTCTCCTGGCAGTCCGTCTGAACTCTTAGCAATTCTGCCTGATGTTCAACTGAGCAGTGCCCCTTGCACCTGGTTACTAAACCAGAATTCTTCATATCTTTGTTATTACGATTATTATAGTAAGCTATGCGATCCAAGGCAAATGACTTAAATTTGCAACGTCTCTGTTTCCACATTTGTTCAATGGAATCACAACTGTGCACTCAGAACAAATCTATTTCCCCTGCCATGTGACAAAAACTGAGGCCTGCCTCTGTGGCTAGGACTTGGGTTTGTAGAAGCTCAGGATGGACCCTATGGGTAAGTGGGACCCTATGGGTAAGTGGAACCCTGAAGGTTCTGGTCTTGTTGCTCATATAGGAGTAGTGAGGCTCTTGGCTATTTCCTGGCTCTTGGTGAGATGTTCCTTCATGGATCTACTACAGCCACTGTGGGCCGTGCCTTCAGGGACCTGCCACCAGCGTCGTCGGGGCTGACCACAGGCATCACACAGGCTGCTGTGGCGTGTTGCTCGAGATGTCTAGAGGGATCCCCCACCGGTAGGAATCGCTGAGGCCCCCCCACCTGCAAGCTGCTTCTGCTCTGGATGAGACGATTGGGGTCGCAGCATGAGGGGAGCTGCGGTGGTCAGCTCCACGGGGGAGACGGACCCGCCCAATTATCCACTTGGCTGATTGCCACGCAAGTCTCCAAGTCTGGTCCGATTAGGCATTAACCAGAAGGAGGGTGGCTGGGCGACCCCTGAGCCCTTTGACTAGTCATGTGCAGAGTGGCAGGCGACTCTCTTCCCTTGGGGGCCCCCATCCAGCCCAAGGCTGGGCTCCAGCCTGTCAGTGCAGGGCCCATCTGTGGCCTGACGGGGGAGGGCAGAGGGGTAACGGGGCTGCTGGGGTCCATCCCCTCCTGTCCCGTTCCCCTGCCACTCCCCTGCTCCAGGCCTGCCCCTTCTCCCTGCTGGCCTCAGGGCCTTGCTGGTGGGTCTTCTGGCCTCCAGTCTCCCGTGCACTTGGGAAATTGGTCTCCTTGGTGTCCCCCAAGCATGCTCGGGACTTCTCGGTTCTGAGTCGCTGCTCACAGCTTCCTGGACATCTGAAATTTTCTCTCTTCCTCCTGAAATTGTACCTATCCACCTTGGTACAGTTCATGTGCCATTCCCCTCTGAGAGCACCCCCTGACCATGCTCCTGACCTGAGCAGAAGTGGTAGTAGTAATAATAACAGCTAATCTTCACGTCAGCACTCAACTCAGCACTCTGTGGATTATCTCATTTTTCTGAAAAGCACTGCAATGGGTAGGCAATATTATCATGCTTTATTTTTCAGATGAAGAAACTTGAGCTCAGAATGGCTTTAATGGTATGTCCGAGGTCACTGGTCTAGACTAAGCTAAGATCCCCGTCTCCCCACTGCCCTCTGCTGACTTCCTGTGTGACCCCTGCTTTGTGTGTGCCTCTCTTCCCCTCGATGCCTGCCCCACTCTAAGCTCTTCAGGGATGGATCTATGTCTAACTCGGTGGTTCTCGACCGAGGCTGGGGAGATTTAGAAATCGTGATGCCTGGGCCCCACCCCAAACCAGCTACATCTGACTCCCTGAGGCTGGGCCCCGGCATCGGTGTCTCCTAGCACAGGGCCAGGCATGCTGTAGGCATAAGAAGAATTACACCTGATTCCCAATCCCCTTCCTGGACCTCAGCATCCCTATCTCAATGGAGCAGGTGTTGAGTTCTGGTCTTTATCCTCCAGCTCTGACATTCTAAAGTTCTAATGTTCTTTGCAGGGATGCTGTGGGCTTCTAAAGAAAGACCTAGGAAAGAATCATTGCCTGTTTCTCCTGTTTGCCTGAGGAAAGCTGCTTTCTCCCCTGTGGACCGGGTGAGCTCTTCCTCTCTCCCTCCTGGGCTTTTCTCTCTAAAGCAATACTCACCAAATGAGCAGTGACGGAAATGCGGGGACCGAGCAATGGTGTGAGCTGACTGGGCAGCAGATTTCAGGGTACCCATAAAGCCTGAATAACATTGCTTTAATTTTTCACACACTGAACTCCCACGATTCCTTCTGGGGGCAGGCTAAAGGCTCAGTTTTGTTCAGTGAAAATGAAACAAAAATCATCAGGGGCAGCATGTCACAGATACACGCACACGGTTGGCCCAGGACTGAGGGGTTTCCCAGGAGGCAGGATTTTCACCAACGGAGACAGTCCCAGACAAACTGGAATGGTTGCAGGAAGTGCTGCATTGCGGCACCATGTGTGCTGGGTACACAGGGTAGGTGTCCAGTGAGTGCAATCCACTCTTTAGAAGACCAGTGGCAAGAGAAGATTCAGCTCACTGGGGACAGTTGGCTGCTGGGCTGGTTGCTTTGGAACAACATGTTCAGTGAATGTGAAATGCAAACTGCTCTTTCTAGATTGAGGTCCCCGGGAGGGTCACATAGCAGGATGAGAGTGGAGCTGGGAGACAGGTACAGAGCAGAGACCCTGACGCCTGGTCTGTAGACTTGTGCACACGAAAGCCTCCGGAGGCCTGACTGACAAAGGGACAAGATGCCTTTAAGGGGGATGAAGTCATCGGGGGATGAGGCCACCTGGCTCTGCAGCCGGCGATGCAGCCGGGAGGGAGAGGCAGAAGGTGGAAGGCAGGTGGGCCGTGGGGGCCGGGCCTGAGATGGCAGCTCTGCAGATGACAGATGGAACCTGGCAGGAGTGGGAACGGCCAGCCTTGGCATTGCCTGGGGTGCCCAGGAATGTAATCAAACACTCAGCAGACCCGCTGGCCACAGGCATCTGGGCACCACCGGGCCCTCCAGCTCATCCTGACCCCCAGCCGGCAGTTCTGACAGGCTCCTGCCAGCAGAAGCGTCCGGCCTTGTTGGCCGGGCCTGTGGGCATGAGCTCATCTGCTGCAACCTAGTCCTCAGCCAGCCTGGCCCAGGCAGGTGTTGGCAGGCGGGGCTCCAGGACTGCTCAGCCCGGGAGCCGGGCTGGCTGGTTCAATGGCCTTGGTTAGTTCTCCCCAGCAGGAAGCGTGGGAGGTGGCAAGCCACTGGAGGACTTGAAACAGAAACTCTGAAGTTACCTGCCCGCAGACTTGCAGCTCTGATGTGGCCCTGGCCCAGGGAACCAATACCGTTCCCATATCCCCTTCTCCATAACCGTGAACTATACTTCCAACATCATCTCCCATTGTTCCCCATTGCATAGCAATCACAACAATAATAATTGCAGTAACAATTAACACTTGTTATAATTTATTAAGCACTAGGCTAATTTTCAAATTGATGCTCCAATGAGGTACTATTATTATCATTCTAATTTTGCAAAGGAAAGAACAGTCAGAGAGGTGTAAGTGACTTGTCTAAGGTTGCCATACCTTTAAATGTCAAGCTAGGATTTGAACTAAGTTCTCTAGCTTCAAAACCTATGCTCTTCGCCACAACCCGTGCATTATGCTCCAACCAAATCACAGGCTTTGGATCCATGCCAACACATTTGTAGATTGGGCCCACGCTTGAGTCAATGCTCTGCTGTCTCCGTCTTCCAAATTTCAATAACTTTTGAATAAGGTTCCTACATTTTTATTTTGCATTAGACCCCACAAATTATGTAGCTGGTTCTGCAAATCGGTCAGCCCACTAGTCCCGAGCTCTAGCCTACCACCCTCCATCGCCTGTGCTGGGTCTCTACGTGGACTGTCCTCCCCCAACACCAGCCAAGGCACACAAGCCTGTCTGCTCAGGAGTGTCTCTTGATCTCCCCACCGCGCCTCCCCATGAACCGCTAGGAGGTTCCCTGCCCTCCTGGAGTATGGATTGCTCTGTTCTGGTCTCATGGGGAGATCATGCCAGAATATTCCTGTGTGGTCCCCATGCCCCTGGCTGGGTTTATCCAGAGAGTGGAGCACAGGGTGAGGTTTGGACTCGAAATTGGACAGATCTGGATTCAAACTCAGCCCTGCCATCTTGCAGCTGTGTGGCCTTAGACAAGTCACTTAACCTCACTAGGAGGCAGTTTCCTCTTCTGCCAAATAGAGGTGATAACAGTTCTTATCTTGCAGGAGCTGCCATGAGGATTAAATAGGTGATAAATCAGTAAAACACTAAGCACTGTGCCTGAGGCAAAAAAAAAAAAAGGTAGTTTTCTGGATCTTTTTGGTGTCCAATTCATCTGTGGATTTCCCACAGCTCTTTGCATAGTGCTAATAAAATGTGATGGGTACAGAGGATTTACAGATGCAAAATTACTTTGGAAGTGCCCAAATGCCACCAATGTAGAGGAGTAGGACATGATTTTGTGGATGAAGAAACTGAGGGCTGGGAAATTTCCCAGTATATCCTGAGCCTCACAGCCCTCCCGCACCCACTCGGGCTTGGGTCCTGTGGGTCACTTCAAGGCCAGCAGGGCAGAGGCCTTCGGAAGCACCAGAGGTCACTGTGGCAGCCCCACCGGCCCTGTCTCCCTGGGCAACCACATTCCAGACTTGCTGCCAGGCTAGGAAGCGACACGGCCTGTGAGAAGAAACTCCAGGCAACTCCAGGCAGGGACAGGGATAGCAGAGCGAGAGCGGGGCTCTCCCGGGAAGGAGGGGCGCCCTGATTCCTCAGCATCTCAAGCTCTCCTCACAGGCCAGGCCGCCATTGCTCAGGTAAAAAAGACTCAGTAACCCAGGGGTTTTGTAACTTTCGAGTTTGAAGGAATCGCCTGTGGAAGTGGAAAGCATGAGGTTGTTAAAAAAAACACAAACATCCAGGCCCTGCCCCATTATAAAGGGGCCCAGGGTTCTGCATTTTTGTTTTAATTGTTGTATTGACAAAAAGATTGAATATATTTGTTGGATACACCATGTTGTTTTGAAATATGTTATTTTTCAAATAAGCCTCTAAGAGGGTGCAAAACTGGGTTTGGGAGCCGCTGATTCCGCCCACTGCATAGATGAGGAAGCCGAGATTAGGAGAGGGAAGGGAATTACCCCAGGTCACCCGACAGCAAGGCTGCAAGGAGGGGAGCTCAGCGGTTCTCTCTGAGCACCTGCTCTTCATGCAAACAGGAGGGAGCCTCAGGAGGTCTGAGAACAGGGCAAGTCAAAGAAAAGAAAAGTTAAAAAGATGGGCAGTGTGTGCCTCCCACCTCTTTCCCCCTTCTCCTCCCATCGCCACCTTGGGGGCACACCAAGCCCTGCCCCCTCAGACTTTGACTGCAGACATCCCCCCTCCCCACCCCCTCCATGTCCACTTTCCCAGTGAGTTTCCTTACTTGTCACTGTCTACGAGAGACAGCACCACCTTGAAATAAAACATCTTGAGGTCAAGTCCTGTCTCAGTCACTACTATGCTGTGTGGTCTTAGGCAAGCTGCTTACCCTCTCTGACCCTCAAGTTGCCCTTTTGTAATCAAGGGGTTGGACTTGACCAGTTTTTCTCAGGGTGTAAGTTCATGAGTCATTTCCAGAAAAGCTCCCAGAAACTTTGCTGTAATAGATTCTTAGACCTCCAACTAGACAAAATCAGTGAAATTTTTTGAAGAAATCTTAACTTTTTATTAAAAAATGTATATTTACACAAATAATACATGGGACCTTTGCCTTATAAAATAATACAACTCTATATTTAAGGCTGAAGCCCTCTTTGCTACCACCACCCAGACCCTTTCTAAAGACTATCAAAATAATCGTTTTGGTACATAACCTTTCTGGATATTTACATTTATGCATAAATATATAAGTAGAAAAGACTAAGATATAGAGTTGGGTTGGTTGGTTTGTTGGGGCGGGAGGAGGGTGGGAGTGTTATATAGTACCTTATGTGTCATTCTGCAACCAGGGATACTCAGTCCAGCCTGCCACCCCAGGAAATTGTGAGACTTGCCTGAAATGGCAGGTGGGAAGGAGCTCTGCATAAAGCCACGTGCCATTGTCAGAGGATACGGGTTATAAGCAAATTGAAAGGACAGCTCAGTCCGGGATACACATAGGACAATACAAGAGGTTCGGAGCTGGCATATAAAGAGTGACTGACAGAGGAATACGATGTGGAAGCTGGAACTGATGTCACACAACAGCTCCTCCTCCATCAAGCCACAGTTGAGAAAGCTGAGGGCCCAACGTTTTCGGCTGCTTGAATTCAGTATCCAACTTAGTCACGTTTTTCTCATCATCCGAAACACATCACTCCTCCCTGGCACGGCACCTTTGGCAGCGATGCTCAACTCTGGCTTCCCTCTTCAGAATAATTTTGATAAACCAGCTTCAGGGTCCATATCTCGAGCCCACCTAAATCAGAATCACTTGGATGGTGCTATGGGTTTAATAATGCTTGTGCCCCCTCTGAAATTCATGCTGAATCTTAATCCCCAATGCAACAGTACTAAGAGATGGGGCCTTCAGGAGGCGATTAGGCCAGGAGGGCTCCACCCTCCTGAATGGAATTAGTGCCCTTTTGCCCTTCCATCTCTTCTGTCACGTGAGGACACCGCGCTCATCCCCTCTGGGGGACGCATCATCTCAGAAGCAGAGAGCTTATCAGACACTGAACCTGCTGGTGCCTTGGTATCAGACTTTCAGCCTCCAGAACCGTGAGAAATAAATTTCTGTTCTTGATAAATGACCCAGTATTTGGTCATAGCAGCAGGGATAGAATAAGACAGGTGCCTACTGACAGATGCAGATTTTGAGCTTCACCTCTGCCCTCTAAATCAGAATAGTTTGACGTACCCAGTCGAGGACAGCTGGATGAGTGCCTGGCCCACATTGATTGTTCAAAAAAAGTTTGTTTTACAGCTGTCGTTGCTTGCCCATGTCCGCTGGTCGGGGTCTGGCAGGGCTGAGCCTTGAACCCAGCTCTCTTGCTGACTATACCAGGGCTCCTGCCAGTGCCTCCTGCCCAGGGGCCAAGGAAACAGCTTAAGTGACCTCTCCATGGCCGTAGGCCCTAAGATTTAAGGCTCCTCAGCAGCTCCCAGACACAAGCTGCTGAAATTGCCTGAGGATTGTGAGCTAAGCCTTCAGGCTTTCACCAGCCTGCTGCGGGATCCTGGCAGAACCTGGGGATGAGGGAGGCCTAACGGAGATAAGTGGTTCTTGTTCCTCCTCCCTTCTGGCTACTGCCCAGATGGAGGCCACTTAATGCCTACCCTGACGTCCCAGGCGTGGAGGCGTGGGGCTGTGCCTGCAAAGTAGAGCCGCTAATTACCCACAGCAACCCCCGGGTACTTTAGAGCTGCTGTTCTCTGCCTTAGCTGCTCATTGGAATCACCTGTGGAGCTTTAGCAAGTATTGCTCTCTGGGCCCACCCCCAAAGATGCTGAATTAATTAGAATGAGATGCAAGCCTGGGCATCGGATTGTTAAAACTCCCCAGGTGATGCCAGTGTGGCGCCAGGTTTAGGAAGTGAGGCATACAGGATCCCTTACCCAGGACTTGCTGTGTCTGCCAGCAAGTAGAGCGCCAAGCATAGGACCCCCATTTCCCAGATGGAGACAATGAGACTTGGAAACACTGACAGCACGCTCCAGAGCACATATTGTGTTAATTTCTCTACAAGCCACAGAACAAACCCTACCTAACCTAAGCAAGAGGGGGATTTAAGGCAGGGCCACGAGTGACACAAAGAATGAAAGAGATCAGAGGGTTTGCAGAGAAGAACCAGGAATGAGTGTGCAATTTGCTCAGCCTATTGCCACCAGAAAGCCACACTGCCTCTCCAGGAGCTGGGCCTCCCAAGGTCCAGATTGCTGCAAGGGGGGTTGGGCCAGCCAGACTGGGGCCCTCTGCTCCCTGCTGGGAGCACAATGTGGCTGACCCTGAGAGTGAGCCCCTCCTTTAAGGTGACTTAGGCATCTTTTTCACCCCACTGTAGTCCTCATCCAACCTTGGAAGGCACCTGAAGTGACAGCCCACTGAGACTGCATCGGATGGCAGTGGGAGGCAATTTGGGGCTGTTAGCAGAAGGAGGGGAATGCATGCCGGGCAGGTGAAAATACAGGTGCCCATTCCCTGAGGCTTTACAGCAGAGCAACTGATAACATGACTCTAGAGTTGGGTGAATCTAGATTTAAATCCAGGGTTCTTCTTAATAGTTACTTGATTTGGACAAATCGGTGTGCTTCTCTGGACCTCAGCATGTTTATTTACAAAACAGTGTTAATAGCGGTGCTATGTGTTGATCTCTGTCTTCTGGCCCCTCATTCTGTGCTCCTGCCCTTGTATCAGTGATCTCAAATTTTCCACCGAGGGTACCTAATTGCCAAGCAGAGTGTGCTTGGGCCCGTGGGAACTGGGAGGAGAGCCCGAAACCACTCACATAGCACCCACAACATTCCTTTGAAATAGACATGGGTCATGCAGCCAGTAAGTCCACCCTTGGGTATATATACTCAAGGGAATAGAGTGCTTATGTCCACAAAACAGACACGCACAGGGATGTTCATAGCAATGTTATTCATAAAACCCAAGAACTGGACACGACCCGAATGTCCATTAACAGCAAAGTACATAAATTGAGCAATACTACAGGATCTTGAAAAATAGCAAAGTACTGCTATATGTAACGGCATGAGTAAGTCTCAGACAAAACGTTGAGAAAAGGAAGCCAGACCCAAAACAGCATATGCTATATGATTCTAAGAATGTGAAGTTCAAGAACAGATGCTAGACGTGATATCTCACGCCTGTAATCCTAGCACTCTGGGAGGCCGAGGCAGGAGGATTGCTTGAGCTCAGGAGTTTGAGGCCAGCCTGAGCAAGAGCAAGACCTCGACTCTACAAAAAATATAAAAATTAGCCAGCGTGGTGGTGCACGCCTGGAGTTGCAGCTACTCGGGAGGCTCAGACAGGAGGATCGCTTGAGCCCAGGAGTTTGAGGTTGCTGTGAGCTATGATGACGCCACGGCACTCTAGCCCAGGCGACAGAGGGAGACTCTATCTCAAAAACAAACAAAGAAAAAGAATAGATAAACTGATTCAGATGACAGCAGACAGAATAGTGGTTACTTGGGAGGCGGAGGCATATATCAATTGGGAAGCGGCCTGGACGCAAATGTAAGTCAAAATTCATTGAATTGTATCATTAAGATTAGTGAGCTTTACTGTGTGTCATACCACAGTTTTTTTTTAAAAGGAAAAATGCGTAATTTTGCAGTCCATCCAAACATGGTTGTGTTTACTTGAACAATGATTTCCTCTAAAATGTTTAAGTAAAACGGACCCTCCTGGACGACAGCCTTGTTTGTCCAGTGAACTCCAGTCCCCACGTCCCTCTCCCTAGTTTAAGAAGTTTCCCCGCCACTCCAGTTTGAACGATCTCTGTAAATATCTAAAGCCAAGAGTCACAAACGAGTGGTCCATGAGCCATAATCAGCCCCCCTGTCCTATTTGACTCACTCTCTGTTTTTTTGATTTTTAAAATATTCCACTCATTGCCAAGATTTAAAATTTGGGCATTTTCACAGAAAAATCCGGGCTTCTCTTGAAACGTTGGATGATTTGTAAAATGGGCATGTTGGCAGCAAAAAGCAGGAGCTCAGGTGCTGCTGATTTTAGACGGGACACAAGTGCTCAGATTCCCACCCAGCAGCCTCTCTTGTTCCCTTGCCTGCCTGGCCACTGGTGGTGGCCGAGGGTGTGGTGTGTGACCCACTAGCTTACCTCTGACTCAAACCTCCGCTGCTCCCATCCAAGTCCTTCCCTGGTCTCCATGTCCCTCCTCCAGAAAGCCCCCCAGGGAGGCCTTCTGACACCATCCTTTGCCCTCTACCTCAGGGGCTCAGCAAACTACGGCCCAGGGCCACATCAGCCTGCCACCGGTTAGTGTACAGAACTGTGAGCTAAAAATGAGTTTTAGATTTTTCAATGGTTGAAACACAAATCAAAACAAGTCTGATATTTTGTGCTACATGAAAACGATAGGAAACTCACATTGCAGTGTCCATAAGTAAAGCTATATTGGCACACGGTCACGCGCATTCACATATGTATCTATTGTCTACGGCTGCTTCCACACCACAGAGGCAGAGTTGAGGAGCCGTGACACAGACCGTCAAGCCTAAGATATTTCCTGTCTGCCTCTTTCCAGAAACAGTGAGCCGACCTCTGCTCTAGTTCCCCCACCCCTTATTCCATGGGACTGTTGTTGTATTACCCTTGTACACTTCCGAGAGCGTAGTAATTTGCCCTTTAATGAGATTGTGTCATAGGCCACCTTGTACCAGGCCCCCAACGATGTCACCTGTGGTGTGGCGGAGTGTTCTCTGCCTTGGAGGTTGGGGGCAGGAGGCCAGGGTAGCAGGAACAAACAGCCCGAACTCTGGAAATGGACACGGGAAGATTGAGATGAGGGTGTCTGGGCTGAAATGCCAAAGGAAGCAAAGATGTGAATACTTGCTTCCTCTCTTAATTGTCCCCACTTACAAGAACCCCAGAACCCTAAATCACTAGGCTTGGAAGGAACTTCAGAGAGCCCTTCATTCATTCACTCACTCACTTATCCAACACGCTTAGCTCCCCCTGTGTGTCCAGCACTGTGCCAGGCTGGGCGGGGGATTCAGACGTGGTCTCTACCCGCAAGGAACGTTCAGCTTAATGGATAAGACAGATATCTAAAGACAGAACTATATTTCAATGTGAAAATCATTATAGGGAGATCGAGTACACAGCTGAAAGAGACACTAACCTTAATTCTTTAATTTTACAACTGAACAAAAGAAAATGAGGTTATCCGGAGAGGACAAGAAACTTGCCCAAGGTGGCACCGCAAGTTATCAACAGAGCTGGAACTGGAATCCTTTCCCAACCCCAATTTCTTTGACCTATACCTTCCCATTCCTTCCTTCACCCACTCATTCGACGAACATCATCAAGGCCCTCCCGATGCCAAGCACTGCTCTGGTGCGAGCCATGCAATCGTGAGCAAGACAGACACACTTCCTGCTACTAGAGCTTCTGCTGGATGGGGAGCTTGAGGTGCAGGAAATAAACATGTCAGCAAATACATCCATCAGATGATTCTAGAGAGTCATGTGCTCTACAGAAAGGAAAGCAGAGAAAGGGCTCTCGTGGCGTGGAGACTGCTTTAGGGTGGTGGTCGGGGAAGGCCACCCTGAGCAGGTGACCTGGTGGATAAGGAGCCAGCCACGCAGGTCAGCAAGGAAACATTCCAGACAGAGGAAGAGCCTCATTCTTACGGCCTCCAACCCTGACCCCTTACTCTACCCTGAATAAAGAGCTTTGCAAACTGGAAGAGAGAGAGGAGCTTGATGTTATTTATCTTTCTGGGTTTTGCCTGGTTTTTGCCTGTTCAGCGTCCGTCTGCTGAGCTAAGGGAAGCTCCGGAGAGGAGGCGAGGAGACGAGCTCGGATCCTGTTCACACTTCTTCCCCACTGCCTGGCAGCGCTGTTGACTTGGAGGGGCAAGTGGGGGGGGAGGAAATTCTGGTAAAGATGTGGAACGCAGCAGGGTTTGTTATCTCTGAATACCACATCGACAGTAAATGAGACTCCGTAAGATGCGGGTTGCTTACCAAGGAGTAACAAAGCCTCCCCTAACCCCCATAATTGCTCCACTTAATTCATTAAAGGATTATCCCTGAGACAGGGGGGAGGGAGCACAACCTGGGAGTTCTGGCGGCAGCACAGTCTCCTCTCAAGCAGCAGGGAGACCTGGGCACCCCAACTGTGGCAGAAACAACCGAGTCAGGAGTCAGGGAACCGGAGTTCCAGCCCCGTCTCTGCCCCTGGGGGACTATGACCTTGGGCCCTATCTTTCCCTCTTTGCACAACGAATGACGGAGAATGGGCTGAGAACAGTCACTTCAAAGGATGCTTCAAGGAGCCCTAGAGTCCCAAAGAGGGGCTTTTAGGGGCTGCCTTGCAGCCAAAGGAAGACAGGACAGATAGAACTGGGGCGCCAACTCCTTTCAACCAGAAGGGCCCTACTTGAATCTGTCTCACCCTCTGAGCTTCCACACAAGGAGGTGCTGTGTGTAGTGATAAGGACAATAAGCACCGAGCCCGCGCATGTTGCTGGGTGGGTCACGTGCCATAACGCATGCAACCTGGTCACACAATAACCCTCCCCAGTATTTGTATCTCCACTTTACATATGGGGAAACTGAGGCTCTGAGCAGTTAAATAACTTGTCCAAAGTCAGAACTGGGATGCAAATGCTTGCAGTCTGGCTCTGAATCTTCACTTTTAACCATCCTTTGTTAAAAGTACCAGTGTTTTATATTAAACTGACGGTCTCTGGGTGGTTCCCCTACTGACCGACACTGGCCTAGAGCACCTCGAGAGTCGCTGGAGGAGGTGCGGCATGGGACACATGGTTCTTATGGCAAAGGCTCATGATCATTAGCTGCTACTATGATTATGGTTATTAGTATTTTAATTTCGTGGAAAACTGATTCCACTCCTAAAATGTGTTGGGAAGACCTGGAGTATATGATCCTTAAAGATCGTCCAGCCCTGGCAGCCTCCTTCTCGAAGGGAGGGATGATGCTGGGAGGGGGGCAGCACCCAGATACCCTGGGGTGATGATAGCCAGGAAAGAAGCTTCAGTAGTTTTTAGGAAATGAGGAACACATGGGCAAGCTAGTTAGATTAAAAAACTCTCTTTGGGCTCTGCGTGGTGGCTCACATCTGTAGTTCTAGCACTCTGGGAGGCTGAGGCTGGAGGATAGCTTCAGGTCAGGAGTTCCAGACCAGCCTGAGCAAGAGTGAGACCCCGTCTCTACTAAAAATAGAAAAATTAGCCAGGCGTGGTGGCACTAGCTAAAAAATTAGCCAGTCAACTAAAAATGAAACAAAAAATTAGCTGGGCGTGGTGGCTTGCGCCTGTAGTCCCAGCTACTCCGGGAGGCTGAGGCAGGAGGATCACTTGAGCCCAGGAGTCTGAGGTTGCTGTGAGCTAGGCTGACCCCACAGCTCTCTAGCCCAGGCACAGAGTGAGACTCTGTCTCAAAAAAAAAGATAAGCTTCCTGGGAAGGTTGGATAGATTCCAACCATCACCCCAAACCTTGTGTGTTCTGTTGTAACTATTACTTGAAATAAAGTGATCCCAAGGTTAG
>CAUYRT010096457.1:0-27188 GCA_963574885.1 Lepilemur ruficaudatus
TACCTAATGCTCTCTTTTTCTTGTACACACACACGTTCTCTCTCTCTCTCTTCCAACTTTCTCAAATTAACGCAAAATCTCGTTATATGGCCGGGCGCGGTGGCTCACGCCTGTAATCCTAGCACTCTGGGAGGCCAAGGCAGGTGGATTGCTCAAGGTCAGGAGTTTGAGGCCAGCCTGAGCAGGAGCGAGACCTCGTCTCTACTATAAATACAAAGAAATTAATTGGCCAACTAAAAATATATAGAAAAAATTAGCCGGGCATGCTGGCACATGCCTGTAGTCCCAGCTACTTGGGAGGCTGAGGCAGTAGGATCACTTGAGCCCAGGAGTTTGAGGTTGCTGTGAGCTAGGCTGACGCCACAGCACTCACTCTAGCCTGGGCAGCAGAGTGAGACTCTGTCTCAAAACAAAAAAAAAAATCTCGTTATATACGCTTGTGTTGTTAGCAAGTTTGAGGTGGTCTGTCTCGTTAATTATGAAACAATAGCAGTCCTTTGGTTGTGCATGTGTAACATGCGTCGTATTAAAAGGGAAACAGGTCTTGTTTAATACCTTTGTTTGAAGTGGTCTACTCATACTGGATGTCAATATATATAAAAATATATATTATATGCTATAGATACATTCAACACAGATTTGATCATCCTGTATGAATAATTTTGTATCTTTATTTTTAAGTTATTATAATGTAATCATTTTCCCAACAGACACAATTTTCAGTGAGTATCCCATGCAGATCTACCATAATTTGCTTAAATCATTCCTCTGTTGTTAGACTTTTAAGCTATTTCAAATTATTTACCACCATAAATAGTATGGCAATAAACATAATATTTAGTTTTTAAACATTTGGGATTCTCGAGGATAGATTTCCAATCATTGAATTGCCAGGTAAAAGAATGAGGAATAATTTTAGGCTCTTGATACATATCGCCACATT
This sequence comes from Lepilemur ruficaudatus, assembly GCA_963574885.1. Lineage (NCBI taxonomy): Eukaryota > Metazoa > Chordata > Mammalia > Primates > Lepilemuridae > Lepilemur > Lepilemur ruficaudatus. The sequence continues at coordinate 944 of CAUYRT010096457.1, forward strand.
TTTTCCAAAGGGCATGTCAAATTATATTCTCATCAGCAGTATATGAAAGTGAGTCTTCCTTGCAATTATCAGGAACATAAATAGGGTGATCTCTTTGTTAACAGTTTTTCACACCTCTCTTTACTTGAGATTTTTATTTAAAGATGATTAAGAGTGTTACCTGAAAATGACTAAATTTACTTTTGTAAGGAATTATATGCAGTTTACTAAACCTAGTATTGATCTATTGATTGCTCTCTTAAAGTTTCCACCCAGAGGTGATGTCTATCAATTTCCTCTCACATTTCATTGGCCAAAGCAAGTCAAATAGCCATGGTTAATTTAAAAGGGAGTTGGGAATGTGCATCTCATCATGAGCCCCAAAAGAGAAAAAGTGGAATATTTGGGAACAGATCAGATGGCTGCCACAAGAAACTGCAATGCTAATTTAACGAGGGAGAGCTGCCGGGTTGTCCTCCCTCAATTCTTCTGCTTCCAAAGCTCGCAAAGACTGTCCATGTGCCTCCATGCAGTGCAACAGTCGTTTTGATTTAGTTTTACCATGGATTTCACCATTCCTTAATGAAGAGGGATTAGAATTAACATCAGAAACTCTCTGTACTTCTAATTCTATATGAACTAAAGGCCGTTAAAATAAACATCTGTCATTTAAAGCCTGAGATATGTTTGTTTCTGCAGCAAAATCTAGCCCATACTGACTGACTGGTAGACTCTTTACAATCCTGCTACATGTGGGAGAGTGGCCTCTTTCTCCATCTAAGATGAGTCAGAACATGTAGGTAGTCTCATTCCTGTGGATAGTTTCCTACGAGCTTCCACCTCCAATTCCTTCTATTCCTTTTCTTCTCCAAAGAGTATATGACATCTTTCCCCTAACCACACTATTCCCAGATTTTGCTCTGTCAACTGTGTTTCCTCTGTCAAAGGGAAGAAAAAAAAAGCTCTTTTTTGTTGTATGCAAGGGTATAGAATAAAACTGGAAGTGTGGTGCTGGGCAAGGTATTGAGGGTTTGCATCAGGACAAGTTTTCACCAATATTTCTTCATAGCTTGGCCCAATTTTTCCTCCACACCGCTTCATTCATTGTTACCCATATATGTCCCTTGGTTACTCACAACTCAGGCAAGTCATGGTTCCCTTCTCTGGTAAGAACTAACAATAAAGACACAGATTTCTTTCGCTGTCTCTTTGTGCAGGTCTCAAGTGAAGATATTAAAGTATAGAATCTTTACCAACTATATTTTCTACTTCTACGGCCCCACCACACAATTTATTTGCTATTGCACATATTTTTATAAGTTTTTGAGGTTAAGAATTTGTGGTTCAATGTTACTCTGCATAATGTCCAATGCCTGAAAATTGTGTCTTTTTTTGTGTTTGTGACTGTGATAGGTAGGCTGTCATAGTCTTTTTTTATTATCATTATTATTTTAAAAAGAGAGGCTCTCCAAAGCTGGATTTGACCTTGAGATAATTTTCCTTCATTATTAAAACAAAGAGACAAACAAATACATAGCTCTGTGGTTATTTCCTGCCTTATGTTATAGAAATCATCCCTGTATTTGCAAGCTGCCTGAATTTTGATGTTTGGGCATTTCATATCCATTTATGTGAGGATTATGCAGACATCTTATGATCGTACAAGGAAATGACACTATGTGTAGTAGTTTAGATTGAAGTCTGGAGAGAGGGAACCTTGGTTTGTACTCTGCACTTTCCTCACTGTAAACTATGACAAAACCTACCACAGAGGCCTATTGTGAGCACTCAGTGTGAATGTAACAGGAGAAAATAAAATTGTTATTCGCTTTTGAAAGAAGGCATTTAATTTGCTGACAACCAGGTATATAAATATGCAGGCTGGGGCGAGAGATTGCAGAGAGAAAACGGAGCCAGTGGGGCCGGGGGCCCTCTGAGGAACAAAGGGTGACAAGGGACACTCCAGCTGGCAGCAGCGCTGCAGAGTGGGGCAGGGGGTCAGCTCTATTAGGATGTTTGCGGCAGTTTGATGAGGATGTGTAATGTGAGACCTCTTTTCTGTGTCCTCTTTGAAATCTTTAATAAAGTCTATTTTTAAAAATCTCAAAATGCTGAGAATGACTGTGTTTCTTGTGTAAAACAGGGCAGAGGCCTAAGTTCTTACTGGCATTGGGCTAAATTAGAGTCAGCTCACAAGAATAAGGCAATAGCTTCTATCTTCATTGTAAATGAAAACACTTAGGGCACAGCCTGACAAGTCAAGGGGGGTCTAAAAATCTCTGTACCCGTTGTCTGAGAGTGAAGGAGGTGTTCTGTAACAGGGAACAACAGTGGACATTTATGGCATGTGAACAGTGTTATGTTTGCAAAGTTCTGTGATATAACAATTAGAGACTATTAGAGACTGAAGTAGCTTTCAATTAGCAATATAGTTAAAGAAGACATTGTTTCTTAAAGTCTGAAATTTGAACAATTGGAGACAGAAAGACTAAGAATTCAGGCATAATATAAATAGATCAAATGCTGTAGTGAGGACTCACACTGGCATGTGATGTGGTCCATTGTGCATAGAGAGGCAGCGTGGATGATACTGAACCAGGATATAGAGAATACAAGAATCTAGACAAGACCAAGACTTCCCTAGTAATTTCTCTAACCATTTATGGTTAATAGTTTCTTCTGTATCCTGGAGAGAACATTTTGGTGATAATAGAGTTTTATTTGTACACTATTTATATAGTTATAGTTTTGCTTTTGGACTTGCTTTAAATGTTTATTGACTTTATCACAAATCATTTCTTGGTGTGAAACTGGTTGTTTTTTTAGTAGATGAGGTCTCACTGTGTTGCCCAGGCTGGAGTACAGTGGCTATTCACAGGTGCTATCACAGAGCATTCAGCCTGGAATCCTGGCTTCAGGCGATCCTCCTGCCTCAGCCTTCCGAGTAGCTGGGGGGACTATAGGCATGTACTGCACCTGGCTGGTTCTTCTTAATGAAACCTCTACAAAATTCTAGAAAAGACACTTAGGTACCTAACCTAGATGGATACAAGATTACCTTTATGACAAAGTTTCTGAATCTCAGAACGTGGAGTAGGTAAGAAGCCATCCTTATGGCCTGGCGTGGTGGCTCGCGCCTGTAATCCTAGCACTCTGGGAGGCCAAGGCGGGTGGATTGCTCAAGGTCAGGAGTTCGAAACCAGCCTGAGCGAGAGTGAGACCCCCTGTCTCTACTAAAAATAGAAAGAAATTAATTGGCCAACTAAAAATATATAGAAAAAATTAGCCAGGCATAGTGGCACATGCCTGTAGTCCCAGCTACTTGGGAGGCTGAGGCAGGAGGATCGCTTGAGCCCAGGAGTTTGAGATTGCTGTGAGCTAGGCTGATGCCATGGCACTCTAGTCCAGGCAACAGAGTGAGAAAAAAAAGAAGCCATCCTTATGAAAACCTGTCTCAACAAAACTTGTTTCTTTATCATTGTGCCATGCACTTGTGAATTGCACTGGTGTGTGTGTCGGGTAGCCCAGAATTTTTTTTTCAATACCTTCCCTCCATTATGAAAGTAATAAACACTATAAAAATAAACAATATAAAAACAATACAAAATAGGAAATCATAAAGAAGAAAATGAAAATCATACTTACTCTCACCATCTAGAAATAAACATTTTGTGGCCTAAAATATTTAACATTGGGCTTTGGAAGTTAAGTTGATAAGGTCTATAAAGGACAACTCTGAAAAATCAAAGATTTGTCCTTAGCCAAGTTTGAGGTATGTGTCCTTTAAGAATCCTTAAAATTTATAGGAGAACTCTTCGGTCTTTTTGATTATTTTTTAAGTATCCTAGGATTTAAGTATTTGGAACTGCAGAAATAAACATTTGATTCATTAAAATAATCTTTAATTACATCCTTGCTCAATTGTTTATCTAACTAGAAAGGCATTAATTGCGCCAGGTGTTCTACCAAAGCTTATGTGTGTGTGAAGAAACAGGTGAACATATTATCTATTCACTCCCTTCTTACCATGAAAAAAGGAGACTTCTTTTCTCCTTTAACCATTATGTACCTTTTCTCAAAAGTGCACTGTTTATTATAGTGTGTGTTAACCTCTTTACGTGTTGTCTTCATTCTGTGTGTTGTTTTTCTGATTTAACTCTGAGAAATGAGATGGAAATGAATAAAGAATATAATTTTAAATAATCAAAACTTGGTACATTGACACATCTCCCTCCTAAAAATTATGAAATTTTATGAGAAAGGTCATGAAACACTAAGCGCACTAAGGAATCTGTGTACATGTCTACTTTAGAGTGTTTGAGATAATGCTTTGGTAAGTTTAATTACAAAAGGACTTGCAAAGAAAGATATAGTGACAGCGATGTTTTCTAGGGTTGTGTGTGTTTCACCCCCTCTAGTGGAGAAGAGGAAATCTAGGGAAAATGCCCCAACTGTTTTGATTAGCCTGTAAAACTGATTCAATCAGATGATTTTCTCTGAGCACATTTGACTTGCTAATTGGTTTTTACTAAGTTAAGCAAGAGAAAATCAGTCACCATTTAAAAAACTCATTCCCTACACACTTATAAACTAGATCATCTTCATGGAGATGTTTAGAAATTAACTGAAATGTCACTAGCATATTTCATTTCTTAGTGAACCAAACCAGACAAATCCCTGATGTAGAAAACATGTCATTTCATTTTATTGAGAGCTAAACTAAAAAAACCAAAATCTATTTTCCACCAGCGTTCTCCTAAAATGACGACTTTAGGACCAAGTCTTATCATTTCCAACAATAATCATCTACCAAAGAGGGAAAAATACCCGTGATTTTGAAAACATACTTGCTGCTGCTGTGTTTAAGGAGAAAAATGCGTCTTATTAAAGCATCTTCAGCTGGCATTTTTCATGAATTGATGGACATCTGTTCAGCCTGGGTATTGTGCAGCTCAAAACACATTTATTCTCTCAGCATTCTTAAGGGGCTCTGTGCACTCTCTGAGTGCCAAAGATAACATCTAGATCAGCAATTTCTCATAAATCATTGGAACATGGAACATGAAACAAGAAGAAGAAACCAGGAATTCAATAATAAATATGGCAAGGTGCACAAACAAGAGAATTGAAACCAGATGAAAAGCAGCCTTTCAGTACAGAAGGTCAGGAAATGCGCTTCCCCCGCTCCCTCAAAGCCTCAGAATAAGCCCTCTGATTGTGCCTTCTATCCAGCCATCAGCTTACTGCTCTGAGTTGGTTTTGGAATATTTATGTGGCGGATTTAAGGCTTTAACATACAACTGAAAAATTAGTGTAGTTTATTTTAATTTGCTCAAGGCCCCAGGCCATTATGCAATGAAGGGGAAAAAAGTGTTTATTGTAGTTTAAAGAGTACTGTGCCCATATGCCTTGAAATAAATTCTAGATATGTGTATATAAATATAGCGCAATTTATTTTATGCAATATATATATGTTTAAATGTGAAGTTACATATGCGATAATAAAGCAATGTGACTAATTTTGTTTTTAAACAAAAATGTCAGTGTCTCAAGAACCATCTTAGGAAGATATACTTATTTCAACAATGTTGAGGTTACTAAATATGTTATTAGACTATTGCTTTGAGTCTTGAAACGCTGCAGTCCGTTTATTAAAATATCCTCTGCGATGATAAATCATCATCATTTGTCAGTGGGTTTGAACGTCTGGAAACATAGCCATTTGGTGACAAGTGTGGTAAATGGTGTAGGTGAAATGATTTTTTGTTAAAAACAATGTGAAAAATGAATAATGAAAGTGGTTTTGCAAGCATTTCCAAGGAAAACAAAACATGACCAAGGCCTCCCCACACAATTGTTCAATATTTAAGCTGAGCATTAGGATTTCTTGGACTTTGTTTTGTCTCATAACAAAGAGCCTCATTGCACTCTTTTATTTTGATATTTTAATTTAATTTTAAGTGTATGAGGAGAGCACACTTATAAAAGGCATCCTAAGCAATCATTATAAAGAAATTATTTATTATATGAATAAATAAATAGTCGAGCACTGCAAGCTCAGGCTTATACACACTTGCATGTTGTTTGTTGTTTTCTGAAAGCTGAATGCTTTCATGGCTTATTTTGTGATTAAATTAAATCATCTTTAAGATACTGAATTGATTTATTTTAGTCCTGTTGGGGCTCAGAAAACAATACCCCAAAATGAAAGCCTCAGAAGCAGCTGCAGAAGCAAGTTTTTCTCTGACTTTCTCCTGCCCTCCAGTCTCTCAGTCCCATTCTCCCCCAAGGCTAGCCACAGAAACTAGAATTCCTCTTCCCCAAGGCAGGTCATGGAAACCAGAACCCTTTTTCCTCAAAGCCAGCCATAAAACCTGAGAATATTAATCTAACTTTCCCTACACTTTTCTGGGTAAAAACTGGCCATAAAGAAATTGTCTGACCTACATTTTTGACTGTAGTCATAAGACCCCCCCCACCCCCATTCCAGAGAGGGCTCTGCCCCACACCCAGAAGGAAAAAATGCATGCTCAGAGAGGCCAAGAAGAATCTAGGCAGACAAGCCTTGCTGGGTTTTCCCACTCAGTGTATTGGCCTGAGATCGTACCCTTTTGGCCCCATCATATTTCTACACTGCTGTGCATACTTTATTGAAGCTAAGCATAAGAAGGGACAATTTCCCCCATCTTTAGCTCTTGATTCTGAAGGCGCCCATGTACAAAAATCAAATAAATTTGTGTGACTTTTCTCCAATTACTCTGCCTTTTGCAAATTGATTTTTCAGGGAAACTTCAGAGGGCAATGGAGGGGAACTTCCCCTCGACCCCTTCAGTCCCTTCCCGGTCTCCTTAAATTTATCTTTCTACCCTTGATTTCAGTTCTCCGTATCAGTATTATCAGAACTGAATCATTTTAACACAGGCAGAATCCCCTTACACCCTCCTCCCTCAGTCCCCCTTGGAAGAGAACCGTCTTCCCATTCAGAGATACATTCCGCCCCCCATGGTCATTATTCAAAAACCTAATTCTATTTTGTTACTCAGGTCTCTTGCTACATAGGTAGGCATTGCCACATGTGGACAAGGATGTGGATCTGGCTCTACAGCCAGGATAGCTGGGTCAAGTCCTAGCCCTACTATTTGCCAACCAAGTTGCTTAACTGCTCCATGCCTCAGTTCCCTTGTGAGCAAATTCAAAATTAAATTATCGTAGCTCCTAATTTATGGGTTGTAAGTTTTAATGAGTTTAAAATGCTGCAAAGAGCTTCTGGTACTCGTGGTGAATCTCAATAAACATTTGCTATTATTAGTACACCGCAATAAATACACAGAGTGAGCCTTTTTACTGTATTTTGTTTTAGATTTAGAAATGTATGGAGAACATTTTCCCATACCTGTAAACATATTTTATAGCTGATAGTATTTCACCTCATGGATGCATCATAATTTACTACATTAATCCCTTACATCGGATAGATTGTTTCTAAATTTCTGCTGTTATAAATAATGTGACCATTTTGTTTATTCTTATTTCCTTAAAATGATTGGAGTTTCTGAACAATTCCACAGGGTGGGTGCATTTTTAATCCTTTTGATGCATTTTTCCAAATTGGCTACTAGATATCAACTTATATTCACATCTATAGAGACTATATTAATTTCTGTCGCTAACCATGCACGTTTCAGTCTGCACATCAATATAATTCCTGTCTACTACTTTAACATAACAGCTGCCTCTGCACATTTAATGCAGATTCCTCACACACACATACAACACAGCTTTTGGTAGTTCAATCACCCAAATCATTTATATTATTGCAAACGCCTAGTTCTTTCACATTGTCTTCGTCTTTAATCTTGATTCCGTTTCCGATCTTGTCCCTGCTTCTTGCTCCTTACTTCCTATTGCCTAAGCGTCTCTCCAGAAAGGTACAAGCTCCAACCTCAGGAACTTTCTTCAGACCTGCTATCACTAGAGTTCTTAGAAGCTTAGGATCACTGCAGCACAAAGATATGATCTTCCTTTAAGCCAGATGACATATAAGAATAGAAAAGAAGGCTTACAATGAAAGCAGAGGCAGAAAACAATAAAAGAAGGGGACAAAACAGGCACAGACAAGGGCAGTCAGGGGTAACCTCTATGACGGGGCATGATTTCAAGTAAGGATCAAGTATGGGGAAGTTCTTTATACACTGAAACAAAAACATATAAGAGACATCCTTAAGTGAAAAAAGCAAGCCGTGGAAAAATGTGTAGTGAATGTCACCATTTGCATTAAAAAGTAGCGTCGAAGAATACATGTGTGTTGCTTGTTTATGCATAATATACATCTGGCAGAATACAAAGCGCTCTGGCAGCTCTGATTATCCCAGATAGGAAAACGTGGGTGGGGGGGAATGTGAAAGGATTCTTTTCACTTTCTATGCGTTTGTACTGTTTTAATTTTCAACTACGTGAATGTATTGTCTACTCAAAAGTAGATAAGTCAAATATGTTGAAACTTTTCTCCCATAAGTGAATACCTTGTATTACTCTTTAACTTACATAATGGTGATTTTCTCTTTAGAACCCACTTCCTGCCTTTATTCTAAATTATCCTATTAGCACACATAATAAAGGACCCCTGGGACTAAAAGGCATTCTTCTGACAAAATTGTTAATTGTAAATTTCAATTATCCACAGCCTGAATCTGACACATCTCTGTCATATAAAATCCTTCCAGGTTATCTTCATTTTTATTTTACACTGAATAAAAACTAAGGAGGGAGGGAAAGGCAGCCTTGGGAGGGAAAGGCAGCAATTGCTTCCAGTTTTCATAGAATCAGTGGCAGGGTTGAAGGGGGGAAACCCTAAGCTTTCCTTTCTTCCTCTTTTCTTTTTTTTCAGAAGGAGGAAGCTCATTATGTTCAGGCCACCCACAGCTATAGATTCTAAAAACATTTTGGCTTTTTGAGGGGGGATGCTTTAATAAAATGCAACCTCAAATGATTCACTTGGACAAGTGGTCTTAACTACAAGGAAAACAAACACTTTATGAAAACATCTATAAGCCTAAGCCTTTTGTCTTTTATCTTTACTATTTTCTCTGAGTCTGGCATGAAACAGATACACACCAGCCTCCACAGGGGGTTAAATAGAGGACCATCCAAACATCACAGAGCCTTGTCCAGAATGTTGATGACTTCCATTCCTTGACTCTGGTGCACAACGCCTGGCTCGTGGTGCAGAGACCATCATGTCCCTCCCAGAACATACACTTGTAGTGTGTTCCAAAAACAGCAGTGCTCTTCAGCCCCATCACAAGATGCACGCGTCTCAGAACAAGCCTCCCTTTTTTTCTTAGAGAACTGAGCATACATAGCTTGTTCTACATCTGTCCATTTCTCATCTGTGTTAGAGTATGGGCTCAGCTCTCAGTTTGTTTTGGGTCAACTTTCAGCATCTACTCCAGCTCACTTGTTTTATCTCACTTGTTTTATTTACTAAGCTCTTCTGTGTATTGTCAAAGGTAGGGACAGAGAGAGAACCAAAGGATCTGGACACTATCTTTTAGAGGAGATCAGAACAAAGCTGGGGGCTGAGTTCCTGAGTCTTCAGATCTCAGAGAAAGGAACCCTCTCTGGAGCCTAAACTCTACAAGAAACCACAAAGTAGCCTTTAAATCCAGAGGAGTTTTACATAGGAAAAAAAATACTGGGAGGCGGTAGATTAACGGATAATAGTGGTTGTTTTGAGTGGTGAGATTGTGGGTAATTCCTGTGTTCTTCTTTATAACTTTTTGTACCTTTCAAATTTCCTACTCTGGACTCACTGCTTAGTAGGTCTGTAAGCTTGAATGATTATGTTATCTCTTAGAATCTCATTTCAAAAAATCCTTAAAATGGAGACAAGAGTAAAATTCTTAAGCTTCATGAAAGGATAAAATGGGATTATAATGATACAGTACCTGGCATGTTGTTGCTCAATAAACACTAGTTTCCCCACCATTCTTCTCTTTTTTATGCTTGCTTTCATTACAAGGTCAGGGATTGAATTAGGATGAGCTGGGAGGGTTCTTTCTATAAGAGAAACTCTGTCCACAGCCGTCCACAACCATGGTTCTTAAGCCTGTACATCAGCATCGCCTTGAGCGCTTGTTAAAAACAGACTACTGACCACTACACACCTGTAAGAATGGCCAAAATCCAGAACACCAAATAGTGGTGAGGATGTGGAGGAACAGAAACTCTCATTCATTGCTGGTGGGAATGCAAGATGACATGGCCATCTTGGAAGACAGTTTGCCAGTTTTTTACAAAAGTAAATATACTCTTATCATATAATTCCAATAATCATGCTCCTTGGTATTTGCCCAAAGGAGTTGAAAACATGTTCACACAAAAACCCCTACATAGCTGTTTATAGAAGTTTTATTCATAATTGGTAAAACTTGGAAGCAGGTGAGTTAATAAATAAACTGTGGTACATTAAGACAATGTAATATTATTTTGCACTAAAAAGAAATGAGCTATCAAGCCATGAAAAGATATGAAGGAAGCTTAAATGCATGTTACTAAGTGAAAGAAGCCAATCTGAAAGGGCCACAGACTGGGTGAACTATATGACATGCTGGAACAGGCATGCTATGGAGACAGTAAAGTAGTTTCCAGGGGTTAAGAGGAGGGAAGAATGAATAAGGAAAACATAGAGGAATTTTAGGGCAGTGAAACTATTCTGTATGATACTATGATGCTGAATACATGTCATTATACATTTGTCCAAACCCATAGGATGTACAATACCAAGAGTGAGCCCTAACGTAAACTATGGATTCTGGGTGATGATGTGAGTCAATGTAGTTTCACCACCCTGGTGGGAGATGTTGATCATGGGGGAGGCTGTGCACGTGTGAGAGCAAGGGGTTGGTGGGATATCTACGTACCATCCTCGCAACTGTGCTGTGAGCCTAAAATTGCTCTAAAAAATAAAATCTTTGAAGAGATAAATTTATTTATGAAAAGAAAAAAACAGACTGCTACATCTCACCCCTGGAGTGTCTGGATACAGCAGGGGTGTAGCCTGAGAATTTACCTTTTTAATACGTTTTTGGGTGATGCTGATGCTGATTCCTTTGCTGGTCCAGAGAGCACACGTGGATCTACAAGATGCACAACGAAGGTTAATTTCAAATTATTTAAAATATAAATATCTGATCTCTTCTCTCTCACGTCCCTCTTTCTTCCCTCTCTTTCTTCCTCCCACTTTTTTCCCTTCACATTTGGGGGTGATAGAAACCAAACCCTATGTTTCTTACCTCCATATTTTTTTTGTCAACAGCTCAAGTCTTTCCTTATGTCAAGAAACCAGGAGAGAGCAGTGATGTTGTTTTGCGTTAAGTATTTTATTTCATTCAGATATCAAGAGAAAGAAAAACAAGCATTTTCTGGGTTGTTCACTAATCTGAAGTGCTATTGTCTATTCCTAATATTAATAAAAAGTCTTTTTGATGACTGATGCTATTAAAAAATTGGAAACTCTATAGGCTCCCTGGTGCCAAGGAATATTTTTGACATTTAGAGCTTTAATCTTTTATCAATATAAATATTTGAAAAATAAAACAGAAAAATGGCTTAGGGAAACACTTCAGGTCAGTGTTTAGAAGGACAGGTCAAGTTCAGGCTGAAGCCTAGAAAAGCTCTGTTTGTCTTCCTGTACTCTGTAGCATAAAGGGATTTTTCTCAGGGCCCATGAACCCCCTGAAGTTGAATGCAAAGTACTGTTTGCTTATATGCATTTTTCTGGGAAGAGGGTCCATGGCCTTCAGTGGATTTTCAGAGCAATTTGGATCCAAAAAAGATTAAGAAATATTGCCAGGGGGACTTGCTTGGTCAAAAGCCACATCTTAACTTCTTAGCATAAAGAACATAAATTCCTAGTATGGGAGCATGAGGTGGTGAGTGGCCCGTCGAGAGAGGAGTGAGAGGAGTGAGCTCTATCAGGGAACCCCTGTTCTAACCTTTCACATCTTTAGCATAGAGAAAACAAAAATACTTACCTAGTTGAATTGTCATGTTTAATGAGAGGTTTGCAAGGCACTGAGCATAGTATCTGGTAGGGTGTAGACACTAAATAAACAGCGAGTAGCAGTGGTGGTCCTGGTTCCACCTGGTTCCATATCTTTGGTTCCAACTGAAGGTCAGAGGTAGGGGTTATTACCTTCTTTTTACCAATAATAAAACTGACATTTCCAAAAGGACTTAGGGGTGGGTGTTATTTTATGTCAAATTCATTTATTAGAGCCATATTTTCTGCCAGTAAAGTTGTATCATCTCATTATATAAATATATCAGTATTTCATCCATCCTGTCTTGCAGGGAGCACTGTGATTCCCAAGCACTCAACTGCTCAAACAAGTCTGAGAAGTGCTAGCCAAGGTGGTGTTTTGGAAAGTAGCCTGGCAGAGGCTGGGAACTGTAATCCTCTGGTTCTAAACTCATTGCTCTGCCCTCTGAACCACTATGACTAGGGGTAATGCTTGTTCTCCCCTGTGTAATGCTCCCCGGGAATTAGTTTTGTACTTAAGCAAAAACTTGGCTGAGAAAGTGATAATAGAACACACACTCATGCACAAAACAATAGCACATACATACTACATACCACTTAAAATATTTTGTTTTCTGAAAAAAAGGTGAAAACAAACAGACTCCAAATTAAGATAATATTTTAACTTCGCTTACACTGTTGAGGTTGATGGTAATGCTCAGCAGAAATGCTTACTCTGACTGCCAGCTAATGAGTCTCTGTGTTTTCACAGTTCCTCCTCTCAGCCAGGGACCTCACAAAGTACTTAGGTTGTTGCTATTCAAAATGTAGTCTATGTATCAGCAGAGTCAGCACCACCTGGTAACTTGTTAGAAATGCAGAATCTCAGGCCCACCGCAAACCTGCTGAATGAAAGATGTACACTTTAATGAAATCCTCAGGTTATTCATATGCACATTAACGTTGGAGGAGCACTTGTTTAGGTAGCCAAAAGCTCGCTGCTGGAGAGAAAGTTTCAGGGTATGGCGATGGCTTCCTGTTTCTTGCTTTTCTTCCTCCCAGCACGTGTGAGGGTCAGCACCAGAGGATCTCTCTGCTCTCTAGGACCACACTCTCATTCTTTTCCTTGTGTGGCTTCAGGCTCATTGCAGCCTCCAAGGATGCATCCCACTTTGATCAGGGTTAATTGCCACCCTCTCCTGAAAAAGCCCGGCAGAATCAGAAGCCAGGCAGAACCAATTCTCCATTTCCCCAAAATTCTTCTGCGTGGGCACTAATGGGTAAAGTGTAAAGGCTGTCCTTCCCAATGACAGCATTCCTGGAGCAAATGTTAGTTGACTTAAAATGAAAGAAATTGCTGCTGAGGACTATAACCCGTAATTACTAATAATAAGAACATGCTGGAAAAAAAGGAGCGGTGAGGAAGTGAAATGAGTAGGGAGCAAGAAGTATTTAAAATAGAAACACTGTGGGCCGTGTTCTATTTATAGGTAAGCCACTTACCTAACAGAATTTCTGTTTTGGGAAAGTGCATTACCTCAGTTCCAAGGTGATGGTTTTCAGGGTGCACACTTGAATTTGGGCAGGGAATTTGAGACCACTATTGGCCAAGACTACGTGAATTCTGGGACTGTCAGTTCAATTTGTGGCCCTGTTTTAAGGGTAGCTAGGATTTGTCTTGATCAGGTATGATAAGACATGCAGACATGGAAATGACGGTTGTGAAGGAAGAAGTTTTCACACAGATCCCTAGAAGCAGGAGGCACAGCAGGACACACAGGGCCACCAGAGGAGCGCTCAGGAGGCAGAGGGGGCAGGAAAACGTGGGCGAGAGCCTTTGTGGTGGTTTCCACAGGAAGGATCCGTGCGTGAAGCAAGTTCACAGCAAATTTGAATAATTTCAGTGAGCTCTGGGGTACAGGACTGTGTGTGGTTGTCTGGCAGCAGGCACGTGGATAGTGGCCCAGAGGGTAAGTGCCCTGTGAAAACTCAATGAAGAGGGTGGTTGGGGATACAGGCTCTGGATTGGCTGGTTTGCGTATGAAAGATGCACTCTCAGGCCAACAATTGCTTGGTTGCTCTCCAGAGGAATTCGCTAACCTTGGAGAGGCAGTCAGCAAGGCCTGAAGATGTCAACACATCAGAAAGATAAAAAATAAAAATACATGATTAACACAGGCCCAGCTAAAATGGAATGAATCTTTGAGGCCAGTGTCTAGAGAAGTTCAAATTTTCTTTCCAAAATGTATCTATATGCACACAAGCATTGGCAATTTTGAAGGAACAACTAAAATTCAGCTCTGTAATCTGTTTCTATAATGAACATTTACTAGTGGATACACTGAGTAATTCATCTGGGGAGTGAGTAGGGAAGGTGGCATTAATGAGCCCCACCATGGGGGTGTCCGGTAACTATCACAAAGAAGGTTAGGACTGTTGTTGTTGTTGTTATTACTATTAAAATGGTGCCCCAACTTCGGGGAGAGGCACCCCAAGGGATAAATAAGCAAATGGTGGCAGCCTCCCAGAGAGAGGAAGAGAGAAAGGAGGTTGAGTGTCTGAGGGTAGAAACCAAGAAAGAGAACCTTTTCAGGGGCCAGCCCCTGACATGAGGAGCCCTGGGGCTCGGCAGCAGAACACCCACATGGTCTCCTCACAGGCTCGGGGAGGATAAGTGATGTGGCAGCAGTCGTGGGGAAGGAAAAGGCGGACCCAAACCCGAATCAGGTACAATGGGTTCCTTAGCCTGGAGAAGTCCGGGGAGGTGTTTCCCAAACTTCGGCTGCACCCGAATCACCTGGAGAGCTTGTTGAATGCAGAGTGCTGGGCTGTACCCCCAGCGTGTGGTTCAGTGGTCTGGAGTGGGGTCTGAGAGTTTGTATTTCTCACAAGTCCCCAGGAAATGCTGCTGCTGCTGCTGGTTCGGAGACCACACTGTGGGAACCACTGCCTTGTTGGCTGCCCCAGTAGACAGACGGTCCTGCCAGTCCTGAAGTTGCTTTCCTAACAAGCCATTACCACATGCCTAACTCCCCAAGGAGGGCTTATGTACTGAATTAAGGCAGAGAAATATAATATATTAATGCATAATAGGAACAGGGATTATCAATGTTCAAATGTCTCCTCCTTCCCACTGTCCTTCCCTCTTCTCCTCCCCCAGTTTCTCACTGGGGAAGAGTCTTACTTGGCTGCCAGCTCCCAGGTTCTTCTCTATTGTGCTGAATCCCCTAATGAGGCAAAACAGAGAAAACAAAAGAAGCCCAAGAAGCCAAATTGATGTAGATTGGTATTACAAGAAAAGGAGATAGAGAGATCAAAAATCTACTTTGGCTGGGCATTGGGAAGGATCTCCGGGAGAACTGAGAGTGGAGAGTTTAGAGAGGCGCTGGAATACCCACAGGAGGCTAGAGGGTGGGAGAAGACGGGAGGAGAAAGGTTCTGTGGACTGTGGAGTGAATGCCTTTTATGTCCTTCAACAGATGCTCTCAGAGATAAAAGTGACTTTTTGCCCTGAACTATTTGTTTAATTATAATATGTGAGTCTGGGTCATGTGGGTCCTGGGATCAGTTTGGGACACAAAATTGGTCTTGGAGTAGTGATGACTTGTCTACACGCATCTTCCCCTCCCCACTCTCTGCATTCTTGTTATAACAGACGGCAAGAAAGCAAGCTAGGAAAGCAACATCAGGATGTCCAAGGAAATTGAAGAACACTGATGTTGCAGATTTAATTTTGAGTTATTTCTTAATCTGCACTATGATTCTTCTTTGTTGCCTCTGAACATAGAGTAGAAGTATATTATACAAAACAGCATTGCCTTGGAGAATGCGGAAGAGGGTAGAGTGTCTGGATTGGGAACAAAGTGATAAAGAAAAGGATAGCAGGTGGTAAGAGCAGTGATGCAGAAAGTAGAGGGAGTGGATGTGAAACCAGCAGTGGAGGTTTGGAGTGAGAGGTGACAGGTAAGCACCAGGATAATGGAAAATTTGTGGAAAGCACTGGATTTCTTAAAGTTAAGGTTATAGTAGTTTTTTGAGCATTAAAAGCAAAGGCGATCCTGAAAGCTGGAGAATTGTGGTAATTCTTAATGCTGGCACTAATATTTACAAACTCTTACAACTAATTTAAATGTACATATGATCTGTCTTAAAACAAGAGGGCCATTATGCTAAGAGACAAGTCACCAGGAGGGCTTCTGACTTGATGGGAACCAGGATGTGATGAAGAAAGATAAAAACCTCACAAGAAAGGCTGCATTTTGTTATGTTCCCAAGTGTATTCACCTCGATCAAAGAGACTTGGACAAGGAGTTAAACATCTGGATTACAAGAAATCTTTAAACTGTTGGTATTCTCAAAGGACCACACAGCCTGATTTAATTCAACTCGTTGGTTTTTAGACTGAAATTCATCTGCCTATCTCTGGAATACTTGGAAAGCAATTTTAGCATTCAAATGCTAAACTTTGACACAGGATCAAATTCCTGTATTTTTTGAGGTTCAGTTTTCCATGATTTCAGTTATGCTGTCCTTATTGAATCCTACCTTTCTAGACTGTGGAACTGAAGTATTTTATTTTATGATATATCATATGTATCATAATTATATTATCATATATTATTGCTATATGATTTATCATATGCATCATAAAAATAGTCTGAATCACCAGCCCAGTATGCCTAAAGGGACTAGGCCCAGAAGACAGATATCCACATCTGTGGAGTGCATTGGAAATAGTTCTGCCAATGTGTGCAACTTCCCTTTAGGATAAAGTCCATTTTATCCAAGAAGCTAACACATTAGACGGTTTAAGTGGGTTGCATGATGAAAGGCCTCCGGAGTCACAAAATTCCAGTTCTAACATCTACAAGCTTAATCTCTCCAGCTGCAGTTTTCTGGTTTGTAAAATGGAGGTAAGAGAAACTATTTCACACCACAGTGCCTGGCACTCAGTGCAGGCTCAATAAATGCTAATGTCCTTCTCCCTTTGGTGTCCCTTTGGGGGACAGGATGGGGCAGGATAGGAACACAAGGGTTAAACTCATTTCCAGGCCTGGAGAGAAAGGGACAGATAGAGGAGAAGGTGCTAGGCAAGTAGAGTTTAGACCTGTCTTTGAAACCTTTTAAGTGTCAAGCATTGTCTCTAGGCTACATAAACAAATGTTTCCCATATTCCATTTTTCAAAAGTCTGTGGATGCCTTTATGGTTCTTAAAATGTAACTTCAATAAGAATCCGCTTTGAATTTATGGTAGCTTTGGTCATGTTATATGTTCTAAATCAATGGATGATAAAAGTGCAACTACTCTCATAGATGGCATACCCCCCTCGCCACCTCCCCTCCTTTCAAATTTTTTTTTAAATAAAAAAGGCATCTCAGATTGGAAAAGGCTGGGACCGTCACACCCGGGACTGGAGTCTTGGGAAGGGCGTAAGTGACCAGAGGATTGCGGAAGCCTGAGCTTTGGGACTGAGGATGGGAAAAGGAAGCTCACAACAGGAGAATGTGCCCTCCCCCCACACCAAAATGCAGTGGGGTCAAGCTGTTCCAAGAACAGAAGCAAAATGTCAGAAAATGAACATCATCCTCAAAGCAAACCTGCCTGTGTGAGGAAAAACTAGATTCTGCAATGCACTGGGAGATTTGAAATTCCTTCAGCGGGTGAAATTGTAATTCTGTTTGCTTTCCCCCTCCAGCATTCTCCACTTCCTTTTGTTTTCTCCTCTGAGTGTCTTTCCTTCCTTCTCAGTTCCTCTTCTTTTCACACCCACGGAGAACCTGATTCCAGTAGTGAGAAAAAGTTGTGACACAAATATTTTGGTTGTATTACAAATCAGTTGTCATTTGTTTTCCATTTCCTCTGACTGTTTACATCTGCTTCCCTGCCTGGTTTTATTTGGAGCTGAGGGGGGACACATGGTAGAACACAAACTAAAATGTGGATGACTCCACAGCACCACAGCATGATCAGTTAAAGTGTTTGCTATTGAAAGATTCTCATTTTGGTAATATAATTTTTAACCATTTGAAGACTATTCTCTGAAGAGGATATAGGTACAAATGGAGTTCTGCCAGCTGCAACCCAGTTTGTAATGTAACAAGTTTTATAAATATTTGCCATTCTTGGAACTTTGAATGACACTGTAGGTATTATTTCATATCTTAATTTATTTTACTTAACATTTTATTATGTAAAATTTTCCTTGTCCTGACATTTATTCATAGCATCTTCATTGATTGCATTAATATGCTCCAGTATATAATGTAGCAGCATTTATGTAATTACCACCCATTTATTGTGTATTTAGATTATTTCCAGTTTCTTACTACTGTAAACCATGCTGCAATGAACGTCTTTGTGACCAAAAGCACCATCTGCATTTGTGACCATTTCCATGGGATAGTCACCTTGAAGTAGAATTCCTTGGCCAAAGAATATGAACATTTTGAGGGCTCTTGGCACACATTGCCAAAGTGTTTTCCAGAAAAGTTTCACTGTCTTACTACTGCATACCCACTACCCCTACCCTGTCTCCAGTCTCCACATGAGTAGTGTAAGAATAAAAGGTGAAATGCTTGGCATATAGTACCTGGCAACTATTAATAGTAGAGACTCCATAAATGGTAGTTGATGATGATGTTAAACAAGTTTATTATCACTATTGCCTCTCCCTTCTCTCCCTGACTTGTTGTAGGGGTGCAGCACTTCTACAGTACTCTAGGATTCCTTCTGGTGTACATCATCTGGACTTCCAGAATTACCCATTGATATCCATGTGATGCATTGCCAAGGGACTGACCAGCTAATCTGATACATTTCTTGAAACTGGGGTAATTGGAAGACAAATGACTTACAGGTTTATCAGCCATGGATTTTTTACCTGGACCATGAGCTTAAGACCAAGCTCAGCTCAAGCTATACTATAGAATCATCTGGGAGCTTTGTAAACAATCCCAAAGCATGGCCTTGGTTGAAGGAAGGGCCTGGGCATTGACATTTTAAAAATTCTTCCTGGGCAATTCTAATGTAAGCAAGGGATGATAACCACTCCCTTAATCCAAAAGACAAGTCATTTGGAAATGCCAATTACTGTGTAGGAGCTAGTGGGGACTTATGTAGAAGCTGGTTGTCCTTTCTGGTATCTCTCAAAGATTAGACCATGAATACTGGATGAAACGTCAAGAGTCCTCAATCCTCAGCATGTTGACAATTATTAACTAACATTCTGCCTGCTGGGAGGCCAGATGTATCCATGAACTCGTTCTAGAAAAGTTGTGCTTCTCTCAGTGTTTTTAATAACTTCCAATACCCCCGGAGGAAGAAACTGAAGCTCCACGTGGTTAATTAACTTGCTCTGAGTCTCTGGTAGCAAGAGACCCATTTGGGAATCAAACCCAGGACTCTAAATTCCATGCTCTTTCTGCCACACCATGTTGTCTTAAAAAAAAATTACATTCATCTTTTTGTGCTTGTGTAACTGATTTTGATTTTAATTTTTTGCTGTGTGGGGCTAACCAGGTTCCTCATTTTCAAAGACTCCTGCCTGTAAGAATGCCCCCCCAACAAACAATGGCTATTTTGATCAGGTATTATGGGTGTGTTCTAGACACAGACCATGAGGAATGTGGCTGTATCTAGCCATCACTTTATAAATATTGATGAAGAATGGTAAAAATGTTTTAAAGGAAACTTTATCTGAAGGAGTGTCTTGGAATGCAGCTGTTTCTTTTCATGTCTTTCATATTGCCTACTTCTGGCACTGAAATCCAAACAACGAGGGGTGGGCCAGATCCCAGTGTTTGTTCATGACTGTGGCACCAGTGATTCTGTCCTGGGTCAGCTTTGGGGGACAGTAGCCCCAGGTAGTGCCGTTAGCACACCCAGGCATTGTCCCTGAGCTGTGGCAAATATTTAATACCACGGTGGCTCCATAGAAGGGAGTTACAGATCACTTTATGAATTCCTTTTATTCTAAGGATATCAGAAAAGAAAAAAACTCACTTTGTAGCAGAGAAAACCAAGGTTTCCACTTGCCCGAGGACATACAGTGACAGGGGCGTACCGGGGAAGAGAACGTGGTCTCGGATGGTGGTGTCACGCCGGGGCTGCCCTGCCACTCACGTCATATGCCTTTATTGCTCATTTAAAAGTTGGGGCTGAAGAGGTATGCACAGAGGCTTAGCGCTGCCTTATTATAGTAACAAAATTGAAAACAATTTAGATGGCAAACAATAGGAGATGGTGAAGAGAAAAAAATATGGTCTTTTCATGCTATGAAGTATCTAAATATTACAAGTAATAGTTCAAAAAAACAGTTTTTTAATGACTTGGAAAAATGATTAAAATAGAGATTATTTTTCTGGTTCTTTTTCATCTTCCTGGCTCCAAGCCTGTGGTACTGGAAGTGTGGTCCCCCTGGTATCATCTGCAGGGCTTGTGAGAAATGCAGAAGCTGAGGCCCCAGCTCTGCTGAATCAGAATCTGCTTTTTAACACCATCCCCAGGTGATTCACATCTTGTTAACATTTGGAAGGTACCTCTCTAAGTAAGGAGTTCTCAAAGATTCAGTCAGACATCTTCCCTACTCTAAATACACTGTGCCCTGAGTTAGTGATTCTGGTGGCATAGTAAGTTTCTGGTCTAGTTGGTTTGGAATGTGGCCTTGGGGACTGACACTTGGGTAAGCACCTCAGGCGTTTCAAAAATACAGAGGAGGTCAAGATCCACTGTCTACATCTACAGTCCCCAACCCCCACACTGAGGACAGGTGCTGGTCTGTGGCCTGTTAGGAACTGTGTAGCACAGCAAGAGGGGAGTGGCAGGCAAGCAAGCAAGGCTTCATTTGTATTTACAGCCTCTCCCCATCTCTCGCATCAGCACTGCCTTTTGTCACATGACCTGTGGCATTAGATTTTTACAGGATCTTGAATTACTGTGTAAACTGGCATGCGATGGATCTAGGTTGGGCGCTCCTTAGGAGAATCTAATGCCTGATGATCCGAAGTGGAGCTGAGGCGGTGATGTTAGTACTGGGGAGTGGCTGCAAATACAGATTATCATTAGCAGAGAAGTTTGACTGCACAATGATGTAATGAGCTTGAATCCTCCCCAAATCATCCCCTGTCACCATCCTCCTGGAAACATCGTCTTCCATCAAACCAGTCCCTGGTGCCAAAAAGGTTGGGGACTGCTGGTCTACATGAGTTCCCCTGTAATCCAATTTTAAGCAGAAATGCATGATACCAAGTTATATATTCTGTGTTATTATGGAAAAATACATAGAGAAAATACTGGAAGAAAATATACCACAATAATAATCGTGATTAAAAAATAGAGGGGAATTTTGGGTGGGAGAGTGGGTTTCTTTATATTTCTCTATACAGTGGTCACAAATCTCAGGCCACAGATTTAGATGTATAAGAGATGTTACCTTTATTTATATACCACAGCTTAATTTATCCTCTGAGCCCCCATCTGCTTGTGGTGAAAACTTTTCAGGCAATTCAGAGGGATCTCTTTCACATCAAGTTTTGCTCAGTCAAGCTGCCACTAGTCCATGGTGTCATTAAGCAAATGAGAAAAAGTTCTCCCTCCAGGCAGATGCAGCCCCACGCTAGTACACATGGTGCAATGGGCAAAGCACAAACTACATTTCTGCCTCCACCTGCTTCTTGGGCAGTGAACAACCCATATCCCTGTGTATGGTGGTCCTGGGGTCAGCTAATTTGGGACCCCACTTTTTAAATCCAGTGTTGTAGGTAAATTCCAGGAAGCTTTCAGGCAGCACTGGACTGGGTGGGGTGTCAGGAAGGCATGAAGTCCCTGTAGTCTTCATCACTGACATCAACCTGGCTAATGTGCTCTGATTCCCATCAAGTCTCCAATGGTATTGGCGGACCAGAACAATGCAGGGGCCTCCTCACTGGTATAAAGCTTCTCTGGGCTGGGTTCTCTCTCAAGACTTCTAAGTCCTTCTGGGAAATGTCCATCTGCTTCATGAGCCCCATGGGGAACAGGGAACACCATGAGACCATCTCAGCCATGTCTGCCTGTGTTGTCCATCCATCCCTTATGCTGACTGGGGAGCTGCATAATGCTTGCTGCCCTCCTGAACTCCATTCAAATGCTCCAAACTTTCTGTTCTCACATAACCAAACCTTCCTGTGGATTTTTACCATCTTTCCCTTCCCTAACACTAGCTGGGGACTGGGGCAGGAACGGGCAGAAAACAGAGCCCTTCCTCGGTGCTATTCTTTGTTTTCTACCCAGGGAGTCCTCTATTCCTCTGGGATAAGCAAAATGCCTCTATATCGTCGTGCAGGCTTCCAATCTATTGCTTATCCATGGACTTCAGGTGCTACTCTGAGTTTACAAATCAAAACTTCAACTTTGGGTATTTCCTCTGCTTTTCTCTAATTTCGCCCTTACCTGGCTCAGTGGGAGCCTCCAGCCGAATGGGGAAGGTGAGGGCAATTTTAAGGAAATGTGGAAAAAATGTTAACATCTCAAAATACTATCCTGTTTTCCATATTTTCAACAATAAACTTTTATAATAAACCAATAAAAATACAGCTAGAAAAAATCTTGTAAGAATTTTTTATGGAGTTTACATTTTTATAACAATCACTTTCCCTCCTTATTCTCTTCCATCCTGCACACTTACACTGAACACTCATTCTTTCCTATGCACTGTTGAAAGTGCTCTGTATTACCTCATTTAATCCGCACTATGATAGTATCACCAATTTTTGGATGAGAAAACTATGACATAAAGAGGTTAAGTAACTTGGTCGAGGCCTCACATGTAGCGACTGGTGGACCTAACTGGGGATTGGGCCCTGGCGGTTGCCTGTACAGCAGCAGTCTCAGGCTGCACTGCTGTTCTCTTACCCACGGGCCTCCTTTCCACAGTCAAGGAGGCAAAGATTCTCGATGGCTCACCTGAAGTGCAGATGTCATAGCCTTTCTTCCCTCATGTAACTGTAGTGAATATTTTTTAGAAAGCCATTGGTAATGTTTTTGCAGGTGGTCTGATGTCTGTTATGAAAGGGAAAGGCAAGGTTCATCATGAGAACCTCACTCTGATTTTGGCTCATTTCTTACAGGAAGCCTGGTTTTCTCACTCAATTTTGTTGATCAAAATGTAATGAAGGCCATAAATGCCAATGCAGGACAAGAAACATGACTTTCATTCCCAGGTACTTGTAGACGTTTATGGAGACTTTCAGGAGCAACATTTGGGAGACAGGCATGCCCTGTGCTGCCTGACTTCACATTGCCTGGTGAAAAGCTCGTTTCCAGCTCACATACTCAGAGATCACTGAAAGCCAGCAGCTGGGAAGGGGTCAGTAGGGGACATGCTTCACCCATGGATGTTCAGATGGATGCTCACAAGCCTCCCCAGGAGCATTCGTTAGGTAAGAAGATGCTTGGCAAATTTCCAGGAGCAGCTGGCTCAGTACTGCTACATACATCAGCTTTTGGTGCACATTAGTTTCCTCCCTCCTTCTTTGGAATTTAGAACCGTGTTATGATCTGGTTGTAGGAGTCTCATTAAAGAGCTATCCTTTCTGTATTAGATTGCTAGGGCTGCCGTGACAAAATACCACAGACTAGGTGGCTTAACAACAGATATCTATTTTCTCTCAGTTCTGGAGGCTGGACGTCCAAGATCAAGGAGCCACCAGGTTGGTTTCTAGTGAGGCCTCTCTTGCTGGCTTTGTAGACCCCGACCTTCTTCCCATTTCCTCACACAGCCCCTTCTCTGTCAGCACACCAAAAAATAGAGAAATTTCTGGCGTCTCTCCTTCTGAGGACACTAATCCTTTCAGATTGGGGCCACACCCTTAGGTGATTAACCTTAATTACCTCCCTGAAGGCTCTATCTCCAAATAGTTGAGAATTAGTGTTTCAACATCTGAATGTCCCCGTCCCCATTCAGCACATAATACTTCCCATATCAAAAATGTGTTTTGATCACCTACTATGTGTTGGCCCCTCTGCTAGGTGTTGGAAATAATACTTTATAAAAATGTTTCAACCCCTGCCATACGGAGCTGCTACTCTAGGTTGACTCCGTAGCCATTAGATTAGTGGGATGCTCAATTAGCCCGAAACGGGCCTCTCCATGAAGTGGTAATTCCTGTGTGGCCTTTGTTGTGGTTGTACCCCCAGCAAACAAATTCTACAGATATTCTGAGTTGGTGGTGGTGGAGCTACTTTACTGATGTGGCAACGCTGCACACTAAAGCCCTTCAAGGGAACAATGAGATGAATTTCTGGGCAAGTCGGAAGCAAGAACTCGGGATGAACTTTGGCAATTGGACCAGAACTTACACGCAGGATTTTGCTGGGGTCCCAAGGTTCTGGCCATCTGGGACAATGTCTCACATGCGCTACCCCATTCCCGCTGCAGGACCTGCAGGCAGCTTGGCAAGGTCTCTGGAGTGAGAAAGCCTGGGGTGGAGGTGGTGGCGAGAGTACGAATCCGGCAACCCCCTGGCACATTACCAGCTGCGTGGAAAAGGGAAACTCCAACGAAGATACCAACATGAAAAGCTTTGAGTGTGCTATATAGACCCGAAGACTTTTAAGCTCTTTATTAGCTGCAACTAAATCTCTACACTGCAGCCCCAAAAATGTCCTTGAATTTGACACTTGAGATCAGCTGCAGCCCTGCTGGTGAAATTTAATAAACAAGCAAGGAACAGAAAGCTTGGGAATGCAATTCCAGCTGTAGAACCACTTGGGGGCGCTCATGGATTCCCTCTCCTCGCAAGAGGCGCATGGGGATGGCAGGATGGGGAGATGGCAGGATGGGGAGATGGTGTTAGGGTGGAGCATTCAGTGTGGTTTTTGAGAGGGAAGGAAATTAGACTCTGTTTGTGTGTGTGCGTGTGTGTGTTTGTGTGTGTGTTTGGCTGGGGCGGGGGTGTGTTAAAGATTCAGTATTAATAGTTACTTAAGTAATAATACAATGCACATTAACCTGGCCTTGACTTCTGTGAACCTAGCAGGCCCAATAGCCTGGCTGGTAGAGAGTTCTGGAGTGTGATATCCCAAACAAATAATTGTTCATTTTAGACAACTTTCTTGTGTGAGCGTGTTTTGCATCACGAGAGAGAGCATTTTTATGCATGTGTGAGCACACACGCACATTCACACACTAACAGACCTGTGGATTCAAATACATTAACACACTGTCTGAATATTGCCTCAGGTTGGAAAATATGTTGCATCCAAATTGTGTCGTCTTTTCAAAATACAGCTGGAGGGAAAATGCTGCCTATGTTGCAGAGAGATTTTAAATTTCAGTGACATCAGTCTAGGCTGCCAAAAGCTAGAAGAATATGAGTCATCAAGCTGGGGACACTGATCACAGGTAACACCAGGTCTCAGGCCCCAGCCATCCCCTGTCCTCTTCCTGCCCCTGAACAGATCTGTGGCTCGTGGCCAGTACCAGGATTTGCTGCTACTCCCCATGCTCCTAGGGCCTACCTTCCTCCAAGGTCTTTCAGCCACTGCAACTGGCTTTCTTCTCTCATATACCTACTAGAGAACCTCTGAGAGCCTTCTTCTTTAAAGATAAGAAACCAAGGATGAGAAAAGTTAAGTACCTTCACACAGATCTTGGATTTGAATTCAGACATTCCAATTTAAGGATAGTGTAGTGTATTTTTCAGTGCTAGCTACAAAGCCACTGTCTACCAGAACCACCTGAAATTCAGTAAACAAGCTTCCTCCCTATCCTCTGGCTTCTACTTGTTATTGAGGGTCTTACAATGGCAATGACTATCTGAATGAAGATGATAGTGACAATAGCAGCTTTTATTGAGTACTTACTGTAGGCCAAGGATTGTGCTAAACATCAACTTTTATAGCTTCAATTCTCACAGCAAATCTACCATGAAGTTAGCATTATTATCACCATTTCACAGATGAGGAACCTGAAGCTTACGAATATTAAACTTGTATAGGCCAGGCACAGTGGCTCACGCCTGTAATCCTAGCACTCTAGGAGGCCAAGGAGGGAGGATCGCTCAAGGTCAGGAGTTCGAAACCAGCCTGAGCAAGAGCCAGACCCTGACTCTACTAAAAATAGAAAGAAATTAATTGGCCAACTAAAAATATATAGAAAAAATTAGCTGGGCATGGTGGCACATGCCAGTAGTCCCAGCTACTCCGGAGGCTGAGGCAGGAGGATCACTTGAGCCCAGGAGTCCAGGAGTTTGAGGTTGCTGTGA
>CAUYRT010096463.1:0-15170 GCA_963574885.1 Lepilemur ruficaudatus
TTGGTTAAATCTACCATAGCAATGAATTATGTGTGTATTATGTTGTACCTGGGTCTCTAGGTGGTTAATATGTATCTGTATTTTAAGCTAAACACATATAAATGATTAAATAAGCTTTTCCTGCTTGTGAATTTTCTGTCCTTTAAGCTAGGTTAAAGAACAGAAAATTACCATTAATAAACACTGTTAACATAATGTGATGGAGGAATGTCAGTTTTAGAGGTCAACTCAAGTACGGACTTTCAGATGTCAAAAAATTTACAGCACAGACAGATTCTGTGCCTCTAACTTAAAGAGTGTTTTGCTAAAAGCAAGAGAAAAAAATGCCTCCTTACTTGAAAAAAAATTAGTTTCTATTTTGAGTTGTCTTTGTTAAATTCCTCATTACAATTGTTTTGTTTTGTTTTCTTTTGTATCTGACAAGGACTGATCTCTATCTCAGAGGGTGGGTGTGGCTGAAGAGATGATACATAATCTAACAGTCTTTCCTGGTTAATTTTGTTCTTCTTCTTCTTCACTTCACTGAAGTGATTAACAGAACAAGATTCCAAGACATGTGAAGAACCTATCACAAAGTCCACAAGGGGGAAATGGCTCATGGGCTATGAGCTTGAAATGTTCCATGAACAGTGAGGAATCCATTGTGCCTAGAGTGCAGAGGGCAAGGGAGGGTGGCTCCGTCTAGAGCTGGAGAGTTGGCAGGGTGGCTTCTGTAGGGCACTGCAGGCCATGCCAAGAGTCCACAGTACAGAGCTGATGAGTAGGCCTTGAGTCACAAAGGGCAGGGGACTTCCATCTGGCTGGAATTTGGCCTCCACTATTTTATCCCAGGCAATCAAAAGGGAGAGATCTGGAGCTGAGTTTCTAGCAGTTTTGTGAGTGGTGAGTTTAGAAATCTGAGGATTATTGTTTAATCATTTTATAGTGACTTTCCCGTATTCCTAATCTCTGGCAGAGATACCTTCTATATCATTTATGGTAACATACACATGGATATTATAAATCCTATGTGGAAAAATCAGCCTCTATTCCGAGAGCTTTTCTTGGACATTTAAGCCAGCAGTGCCAACAGCACTGTTTGAACAAGCTCCTGCTTATATAGCCCTGTTGCCACAGACAGTTGGCCCTTACAGGAAGCTGAACTACTTCAGTGACTGGCATTTGACTGTGGACACATGAGGAAGGCCAGCTGACATCAGAAGGACTGTCCAGGGAGCCTGAACTGTTGACCCACAGAATCATGAGCTACATACATGATTGTTGTATTAACCTGCTAAGTTAGGGGATGGTTTGTTAGGTATCAATAGCTACCTACAGGAAAGTTTCACAGATGAGGTGACATTTGAATTGTATTTTGAAGGATGAACAGGAGTTTCTTTTTCTTTTCTTATTTTTATCTTTCTTTGAAGTTCTCCCCCCCTAGGGTGAGGGGTTACTCCCAGTCTCTTCTGTCTGTGGCCACATGGTCTCAGTGGTTTCAGGGGCATCCTGGTTACTGTTTCCCTTAAGCCATTGAGAGAAGAGCAGAGGATCATCTGAAATAAACTACAAAGCTCCTGCCTTAAGGGGCTTATAGTCTATCTGGAAAGCTGCCACTTGTGTCAAGGAAATAAATACTGGGAAAAGAAAAAAGGTACTAGAATTGGTGCTTTCCAGTCTAAAGAATACCAAAGCAAAGAACTACTAAAACTTTTACTGCCTGTACCACCCTTTGGTATTTAGCCACACAATGCCTGATTTTGTTATTTAACTTTTCCTGTTTTGGTGCATTTTCGCCATGCTGGGATTGTGTAATTATGAGCTTCAAAAGCAAAGATCACATCTTTAATTTCTGTGTCTCTTCCTACGGCGACTAGCACAGTTCTTGCCATTTAGATGGTAAAAAAAAAAAAAAAAAAAAAAAAAAGAAAGAAAGAAAGAAAAGAAAAATGCTGCAATAGCTGAGAGGGTTTAGAGTAAATGGAATTTGGAGAGGGTCAGGTATTTTCCACGGCTATTCACTCCAGACCAGAGTGGGTGTTGCCATTTTAACTGTGGTGTTCTGGCTGAAGGCCAAGACTTAATTGTTGACGACCCTTCCCTTTCTGCTGGCCGCTGTTAAGTACAGCTGGTTCCAAAAAAAGTTCATGAAAGTCCTTAAGAAGTCAGATGTGATGGCTATGGCAGCTCAGTGCCCACAGCATAGCAAAAGGCGGAATGCCCAGGTGGTGGTTTAGGAGGTTGACACCTGATCTGTTTGCTCACCTCCTGGAGGCCGAGGTTTATTCTATTTCTTATTTACCAGTGGAGGTTTTAAAGTATAAATCCTACTTCCCTGGGTCAACTGTCTCAAGGATCTTCCCCTGGTCGTCTTCATTTTTACATATATGCTCGTTATTTTTTAAAATGTTGAAATTATAGAAAAGTACAAACAAGAAAATTATCAGGTTTCCAACACCTCAGAAATAGCCACTTTTTACATTTTGATATATATTTGTCATATATATGTGGTGTGTGTGAGTGCATGTGTGTATAAATTTCATCCTGTTTAAACTGTTATTTTCCAATAAACAATATACCATAAACATCTTTACACCTTTCTATGTCAATATGCTTTCACCACAGTATTTTAACATTTGTCTGGTACTTCATTGTGTACCATGATTTATATACATAATCCATTTTTGTTTAGATTATTTCCAGGGTTTGATTATTATCAACAATGCTTCCATAAAGCCCTTGTACATAAATTTTGGGGCACATCTTTGATTTTTGTCTTGATGTATATCATAAAAGTGGATTTTCTGGGCCAAAGGATATGCATATAAGGCTTTGGCTACATATTTGTGATATTGACTTCCAGACATGTGATACTAGTTCATAGGAACATTGTATAAGTTATTTTCCACTTTTCACAAAAATTATTTTATTAATATTTATTTATATTTTTGTTCATCTGTCTCAAAATCTTTTTTATTTTAAGATACAGGGTCTTGCTCTGTCACCCTGGTTGGGGTACAGTGGTACGATCATAGCTCACTGCAATCAAACTCCTGAGCTCAAGTGATCCTCTCACTTCGACCTCCCAAAGTGCTGGGATTACAGGCATAAACCACCGTACCTGGCTGGTCTCATACACTTTTAATGTTTTGTCATATAGTCAGTGTAAAAAGCAGAGAGTAGAAAATGAAATATCAACCAAGTGTCTTGTTTGCTTGTTTGTTCATTGGTTTGGTTTGGTTTTCTTTTTTGTTCTGTATGTCTGGAAAAATCAAGTTAAATCAAATGAGCTTGACTCATGAGGGGGCCTCTTTCATTTTCCTGAAGCCAGGTTATGGAGAACCCACAGATCCCGACATTAGTTATTACTATTTCACAAGCACACTGTGAACAGACCTGTTTCTCAGTGTAGCCATCACCAGACTTTTCCATTGTCTGTCAACATTTTATTTCAAATACTTCCTTAAGGTCTGAGTATAATTTATCGGTGCTTGTGATGTTTCCTACATTTCTCTTTATCTACTTTTCTGCACATTTTTCTCTAAAGATGAACTATGAAATAAAGAATCATATATTAAACTTGAAATTTGGAGGCCAAGAGACCAGGATGCTGAAACTGCCTCTGTTACCCACAGCAGAGCAAGTAACTTAACCTGTGTGGAATTTCATTTCCTCATTGCAAATAGCTGTATATAACAGCCCAGTGGTGGTGGTTAGGGAAGGAACCTACAGAGAGCCTTTGTTCAGATGTTGTATATTATCTTGCTAATTAGGCATTTTAGCCCATTTTAAAGATGAGGAATCTGAGGTTCAGATACTTGAATTAAATTGACCAGATCACACAGTGAGTAAATTACAGATATAACAGATGTAATCTAGGGCCTGACTCCAAAGCCCTTTTCTTGATTTGAGCATGTAACAACGGGAGTATTTTCATTTCATCAATTCATTAAATATTTAAGAGCTATTGTGTGCCAGGCATTGTGCTCAGTTCTAGAAATTGAGTGGCGAATAAGTTAGATATGGTCCCTGCCTTATGGAGATTGCAGTCAAGTTGCGGGTAGAGAAAGACATTAAAAAGGTAAAGATACAATTATGTGACAACCAATTTTGATTAGTACTATGAAAGAAAAGAACAGGGTGTTGTGAGAAAATAATGGGGCCTGGATATGGTGGTGGTGCTTAGTTTGGATTGAATGCTTAATTGGATTGAATGGTCTGGGAAGACTTTTCTGAGGCTGAGACCAAGAAGATAATTAGGAGGTAGGCAATGATGGGAGGAGCATTTCTTCCGTTCCAGGTGGATGAAACAGCTGAAGGTAAAGAGCCGGTTCACCTGGTCCTCAAGACTCTTCAGAGAATGAAGATGCCTTAGTGATGGCCACAGGCAGCTTTTTAGAGGGTTGTGCCCATGTCCAAGTATGTGGTATTTCCTTAATACATCATGTATTGGGGAAAGTCCTGTCCAGACATGGAAGTGGCCTCTCCCTTCCCTTGCAAATCCTGGCATGCCATCCAGTTTTGCAACTTCCCAACCTTTTGCCAATCAACTCTGCAGGCTTATTGACCCCAAAATGTGTGGTGAAGCTCATATTATTGTTCCTTGATTGGTTCTCCATGTTCTAAAATCCATGGTGACAGCTGGAGCAGAGCATGTCTGGGAAATTTTGTTCATGAGTTATCTTTATACCTGGAATTTACATCTCATGCTAAAAATTCAGACATCCCAAAGAGAAGTTGCTCAGCCTTTTGACTATTCTGGATGACAATATAAAGGATTAAATGGAATAATCTTTCTGGATCCTGTAAAATGAAATTAAATGACATTGTTGTTCTGGATAATGAAGAAATAAATTAAACCAAGCAACCTTTCTGGATTGCAGACAGAATGAAATGGAGTCACCCATTCTGGATCATGGAGGGAGAAAGAACTTAAGTAACATTTCTGGGTAAGAGCATTTTTCTGGATAGTGGGGGAAAGGATGAAACTGGGCAGCTTTTCTGGGTAGTGGAAGGAGTCAGTCCAGAAAAGGAAGCAAGGTAGTACCTTCAGCCCACAAGAATTAGCCAGCAGGAGGGGGTGTCAGTGATGACAACTTCCTTGTATGCCGTCAAGCACAAACAGAGGAAGCTTGTGCCTGGGAGGCAGGTGCCCTGGAGTTAGGTTGTTTCCAAGGCCTTCCATTACTGATCCATATGGCTTGGGGCCAGTGGACCTCATAAAGCCTCAGCCATCATGTTCTTAAAATAGAGTTCACTTATGACCCTCTCTGGCTTTCATATTGACTGAGATACAAAGGCAGCATCTTCTTTGAACCGCCCAGATGAAAGGACCTGGGAACTGGGGGATGCTCAGAGTGGGACCATTTAGTCATTTTGAACTTCTGAGATGACAGAATCAGAAGAAAAATTAGTCACATCCAATATAAATCCTTCATTTTACAACTGAGGAAACTGAGGACTAGAGATGGGAAATGACTTGTCCAAGGCCTCACAGGCAGAGAATGGCAGAGCTGGGACTAGAACCTGGTATGCCTGACTCCTAGACTGGTACTTTATGGTGTTAAACTTAAAGCCATCTCACAGGAATAGAGAAGGACTTTTTGGTAGAAGTTCTTGGGACCTACACTGAGAGAGAATAGAAAAATGAAAGGAAATTAACTTATTAACATTCGATGAAAAGCATCAATTAACTAGGCACAGTGCCAGATGTTTTCACGTATTTTTAAACCTCATCTGATCGTTTCAAAAAAAAACAGGAAGAAGGTATTAACATTCTGCAGTTGTGAAAACTGAGGCTCAAAGAAATTAAGTAATTTGTCTCAGGACACACATGTGGCTGAGCCAGTATTTGAACCCGTATCTGCTTGCAGACGGAACCTGGGCTTTTCCATCCCAGCAGAGTGAAAACATTAATTGGTTCTGAGTATCAGTCACAGATGTGATAAAACCTGGCACAAAAATTAGTCATGACTAGCAGCATCTGCCTTTTCCCGTGGTGGGTAGGAAAAGGAGGAGTATGATTCAATTCTTTCCTCAGGCTTGAAGGCAAGTGATGAGCAGAGTACTCTGCATCCTAAAGTCATAATTCATATTGCTGAGTTACCATCTGGATAACTCAGATAAAATTATCATCAGGATAATTTTAAGATTTCTGGTCTCATTTTAGATATTGTAATTCCAATGGATAGTTTCCTTTTGACTTATGTATTCTCTCTGCTCTTATGAACACTATTTGTATCCCAATCTAATCAGTTATACACAGATTATTTTTAAAATTTTGCATATAATTTGCTTCTGAAACACCATTGCTTAATAACTACAAAATCCTTCTCATTACTAAAATCCTTCTATGCCCAGTTCTTCAAGAAATTAGATCACCATCAGATGAGTTGTTAATTAAAGCTATAGTCAGTAGCATGGGTATCTTTGGGCTCATGGCCAACAAATAGGCCATCTGTGTGAGAGAAAACAGGCTGAAACGATTTTAGACTCTGGTCTCTTGTGGCTATGCTGAGAACTGACCTCACCGGTGCTCGCTCAAATTAATTGCCTTTCAGTTTGTGTTTTCTCCTCATGGAAAACTTCTTTTCCCCAATTCAAACCATGTGGGTTAAAATGAGAAAAGAAAAGCTAAAACTGCTTCCCACACCCAGAAGCCCCTTCTGCGAGGGATCCCAAGTGGCCCCGGGAGAGCAGTTAGAGGTTCGAGAAGGGTTGGTGATCATCGCATACCATACATAGGTGGAGGGCTTGTTATTCTCAGTTTCCCGCCTCTGAGAGGATACCCCTATTGTTTCTGAAAATGCTGACCGAGACCCACACTTCCAACAAAATTTTTCTACTCCTGCAGCAGCAGCAGCAGAAGCAACAGCAACAGATAAGTGTTTTGATGAATTGCAAGATGGATAGGGCTTGAGTGCCCCCAGCCCTGCTGATACCAAATGCCTTTAAGATACAGCCTTTCCCATCCTAATCTACAAAGGAAACAGGAAAAAGGAACTTAAAACTCCCTGTGCTCAGACAGAAATGAGACTGTTACAGCCTGCTTCTGTGCTGTTCCTTCTTGCCTCTAACTTGTAAACAAGACCTAACAGAACATGCGAATGGAAAGTCACAAACCTCTGGGTTTTTGAAAGGATCCTTGGGACCTCATGCACATCTGTGGAAACTGGATGGAGAGATTTGGGGAAGCATGGACTCTAGCCGGCTTAGTTCTCTACGGAGTCAGCGTGCTCCTTTCTGGTAAGGTTTGGCTTTATTTTTTTAATTTAGTATTTGTAAAAGCAGAGTTAGTGAATTCTGGGCTTTCCTACCAAATTTCATCAGTGCTGGTTAACAAGGGGTGTCTGTGGCAAAGACGTTGTTTCTCTGTGACTCTCTGGTTAATATATGGAAGAGTTGAAATGCAAAGTCTCGGAAGCCTAAAGGATTTTCTAGAGTTTCTCTTCTGGATGGTCATTGCCCCCTGTGTTGCCACAAACTGTGGTCTATTTAAGTCATCTTATATGAAGAGATTGCGTACGATCATGCATTATTTTCCTGATCCTTATTCTGGAGTGTTTTCTTATTTGAAAAAAAAAAAAAGGAACAAACCTGGTTTTACCTGCTTCAAAGATAATCTTCAGTAATTTTTAAAAACGAAATTCATGCTAAGAATTATGGGGTCCACTTAAGGCAATATACGGTTTGTCATTGTTAAATGAGAACAATAATGCTTTTCTATAAAGATTTTGTGTCTGTACCCTATTTTAATTAAAACAATAAAATTACAGGTATTTGGAGTTTTTTATAGTTAGAGTCAGAAAGATTATGACTATATAATCTTATTTTAAAAAATATTTGGCATATAGTAATTCATAGAGTGTTACTGGCCTAATGAAGGGAAAATTTAGGCAGTTACCAGTATCATTGGGCACAGGAGAGTATCGAAACCTCTTGTAGCGTTAAGGAATGGTTGGCCAGAGTGCGTTTAGGGTTAGTGTACATATTGCTCAGATTCTCTAGATAGTGGCATGCCTCCGTAGTTCACTCGTGCTATGTGACACAGACTGAAAGTAATATCAAAACCTGAACTGTAGGTCACAAATACATTATCCTCACCATCGGCCTCTCCACTTCAGTTCCAAAATATTCTAATTATTATATTGAAAATTGAATTGATATTGGAGGGGAATTTGGGAAAATTTACTGAATGTAATAGGTGCGGGCTATATTCTATTAACAGAATTTGATCCAAATATACATAAATATCTGCTATACTATTTTTATATTTTCTATATGTTTGAAATATTTTAACTATTCAACAAATTAAAAATTAATCCAGTTGGATAACAGAATTACATACAATTTGTTTTACAGCTCTGCAGTTTGCTTTCAATAACCAATACGTTGAGAGTTTAATAATTTTAAGATTAAGAACGTGTAACACATTGCTGAAAATAAAAGATTATTTTAAATGGATTCAGTATATAAACAGAGATTATTTATATTAATGTAGAAATGTTGATTTCTCCACTAAAATGCATCTTTAAATATCATGATGCCATTTTTGGTTTGCTTTCTTTTCTGAGTGCCACATTTATCAGCAACATGAAATCTGAAACTCATTCTACACCAGGGATTATAGTAATGCAAAGCCCAGATATGTATAGTTTCTCCAAGGCATCTTTTAGATTAAATAACACACACACACACCTGGGTTTTTTGGTTTGTTTGTTTTTGAAACAGTCTTGCTCTGTTGCCCAGGTTGGAGTACAGTGGTATGATCATAGCTCACTGTAACCTCAAGCTCCTGGGCTCAAGCGATCCTCCTGCCCCAGCCTCCTGAGTAGCTGGGACTACAGGTGTGCCCCACCACACCCAAATAATTTTAAAATTTTTTTGGAGTCTTGCTATTTTTCCCAGGCTAGTCTTGAACTCCTGGCTTCAAGCAATCCTCTTGCCTTGGCCTCCCTAAATGCTGAGGTTTCAGGCACGAGCCACTGCACCCAGCCACATGGGACTGTTTTAATTCACTTTTTTCCCCTAAAGTGATTATGTTATGATACTTTGCAATATAAGCTTAGAAGAGTTGTCACAAAATCAAGCAGAATGATCATGTGGCCAAAATAGTTGCTTCATGTCTAAACAACACTGACTTCAGGAGGGAGAGAACCAAGGAGAGGAAGGAGGTCATGCTCTTTGTAGAAAGGAAGGGTGACACTAGCAAAGTTAGTTTCTGAGGTATGTCTGTTGTGTTGAATCCTAACTTGCATCCCCAGACCAAGCCTCCATGAACACATCAAGTCTTGGCAATTGCAGCAGGAATCTGGATGATCATGTCTGTAGCCACAAGAGCCCATCCTTTAAGCCAAACTCTACCAGTAGACTATAGTGATGGAGCAAGGAGCTTGTGAGTTTCTCTCTCGAATCCAGTGGATTGTTTCTCATTCCATTTTTCTGAACACTGAAAAAATATGCCAAATTTGCCTCAATTAAAGTGGCTCTGGGTAGCAGAGATGCTGACTCATACGAGGGTTGGAGAAGGTATGTAGCTTTCAGAAGCCTCCCCACAAACCCTCCTAGATTCTGGCGCTTTCCCCTTCCGATTGAGAATCATTGGCAAATTCAGCTTACAAACAAGTTCTCATAAACATACTAATTTTTCTCTACTCCCCTATCCTTACCAAATCAGGCTGTTCTCTCTAAAGAGTTGTGTATATAGAACAACAAGCCAAAAAAATCACTCTTTCTGCTGTAGCATAGTATGTCCTATATGATTGATACTGATCCAATGGGAAGTCTCTAGTTGCATGTCTTCATAGCTCTTTCCTGTGTCACTTGACGTTTTAAATAACACCTGGATTGAGGGATAGTGGACATCTTGTCTGGGATGGCAGAAGAAATGAAGTTATGGGGAAGTGGTCTCAGATGGAACCTCCTTATTAGGGCTGGTCTTGGAAAGCTAATGTCAGGTCCAAGTAATCAAGGGCGGAGGTCTAGAAGCTGGGATCAGATACTCCGTGGAATTATTCTCTGAGGGAGGAGTTTTTCTTTCTTCACAGATGCTGCCTTCCAAGCATTGTCTTTGTTGGGAGGTCTTAGCATTTCCCTTTCAGCCCTGCCCTGGGAGAGCTTCCTGGAAGAGTCTAGTTTTTCTAAGGCATCACTCCAGGAGGGAAGGGGTCTTCCAAGTCCATCTCAAAAAACTATATTATGTCCTGTGGGGTTTGGATGGATGGGCTCTAAATTCCTATGCAATTATCAGTTTGTTCCCTGAGTGTCTGACCTCAAAACGTATCTTTGTGATTGTGTCACCTGCTTATTCCCTGTAGATGGCTTACTGGTTAGTGCATAGAATCAGAATTTAAACAGATTTTGCTAGGCTGGAAGGGTGGACCAAAAAACCTGTGTTTGGGCTCAAACAAATAAACTGTGTATGTTTAATATGGGCAGGCCTGGTTTGTTGAAAGTTCTTGGGAATGACATTCAGGTTTGGGGGATACACAAAACTCCTGGGAGCCAATACATGCTCTGTTTGCTAAAAAGGTAATGCATAAGCTGTAATATATTGCATTAGCAGAAATATAAAGTCCAAATCAGAAATAGTAATCACTTAAATCCACTACTTAGAGCACATCCATTAAACACTGAAGACCTGAAAAATTTGTCAGTAAATGTAGTAGACAAGCTGGAGAAGGAGTTAAGAGCATGGATTATGAGGTCAAAGCCCAAACTGGATAACCATAAGCAAGTTATTTAATTTCTCTGAGTCACATTTTCCTCATCTTTAATGGATGAAATACCCATTTTCCAGGGTGGTAATGAAGATCAAATATGATAATGCAATGTAAAGTGCTTAGCCAGTAAGAACTCACTTAATAAGTGAAGCTAGTATAATCAAAAGAAAAGTGTTGCTATGAGGACCACATGCTAGTTAAGACTGATCTAATCTTTTCCAGGATGTAGGAGAACCACTTAATACTCATAG
Organism: Lepilemur ruficaudatus; assembly: GCA_963574885.1. NCBI lineage: Eukaryota > Metazoa > Chordata > Mammalia > Primates > Lepilemuridae > Lepilemur > Lepilemur ruficaudatus. The sequence continues at coordinate 10,952 of CAUYRT010096463.1, forward strand.
ATGCAGTCTCCTTCTATAAAACCTTGACATAATCCTATGCCTCAAATTTTGCGCTGGCCACTCCCCACCCAACAAGCCTGAATACTTTGCGTACCATCCAATGCCTCCCTTACATATCCATGTACCCCTACTTGTGGCCTGTGTGCTCCAACCAGGCCCATCTCCACAATCTACACATTCTTTCCTCTTGGCTCTTGTTCATGCTGTTCCATACATTTGGAAATGGCATTTTCCATCTCCACTCTGCAAACACAATTCATCTCAACTTGCCTGGGCCAATTCTTCCTCCTGATCTTCCCCTAAATCTAGGCCACTTCACTATGTGTCTTTGAGCTTTGACCTTTTAGCCCAAGAAGCCTCTACAATCTCTGACAACAAATATTATTTCTTTTTAATTCTCATTAGTGCATGTACTTTATGTTTAGTAATTTTTATTGAATAAAGTTTTATGGTCATACTAAGGAACTGCTGGTACTCCACAGCAGACCTAAAAGAAAAAGGGAATGTTGTAGAAAGGGTTTCAGCTATATTGAAATAATAATAGATCAATTTCCTATACATTGTAAGGAATATTCACTCTTATCTTAAAAGATTGGCTTATGTTCACTATTTGATGTAAATAAAGTCAAAAGATTTTTTTTTTCTATTAGGTATGAAATATAAAAGAGATACTTATAAATGTAGGTTTAGGCCTTTACTTAAAATTGGGTATTGTATGATTGTTGACTATTACCTATAACATATGCATACTTTTTATTCAGTAGACATTTGTTGAGTTATTGGATGGCAATCATTCATTCATTCACTTACTCATTTTTCTTTCAATAAATGAAGACTTACTGAAGTCTGTACCATGTACTGTACCAAGTCTTGGACCATGTACTCTACTGCAAACTAGAAATATAAAAAAGAATTTTTTTCCCCTTGCTAAGCTCACATTTTAGTAGAAAAAATGAATATAGGCAGATGAATTATAAAATATTGTGATAAATGATATAATAGAGGTATTATACAAAATAAAGGTATTTATAAAATCTGAGCTTTTAAAGGGCTATGAAAATTACTGGGTGCAATGATACAAAATGAAATTGCAATATCTAAATTGAACATAAATATCTAGAAAACATATAATGTCAACTTCATTAATTGCTAAGTTTAACATAAAATGAATGATGTTTGAAAACAATTTGTGGGTTGAATTTTTCTCACTTTGCAAAAACTCCTAAATAGTCATGAATATTGCCAAAAATCTATGGCCAGTTATAGTTATGAGTTATTCATAGCCAAGTGATTTTAAAATCTAGAAGATAAAAAAGAAGAGGGAAGAAGGAACTTCCCATTAGAGGGAGCAACCCTTTATAAGAAGGGTACGTGTGTAAAATAGCAGGGCAAGCCTGAGCAAGTTGAGTAAAGCTGGAATGTAGGATGGAGGTAGAGAATTAAGGTTGGGGTTGGATCAGAAAGGGCCTTGTGGGCCATTTTAAGTAGCTTGTACCTCATTCTGTACATGATGAAATTTAGCAGAGTGTTCTATCATACGTCATATATCTGATTTATGTTGTGGAACAGTCACTCTATTGAAAATGTGGAGGATAAACTAACATGGCAGAAACTGTAGGCTGGGGCCACTGTGGCTTCCCAACCTTCCAGGCAAGAAGACTGTGAGGATAAATAGGGGGCTTGAGAGAGGTTTAGGAGGTGAAACTGCAGGAGTTGGCGATTGGTTGCATATAGGAGGTTGAGAGAGAGGGAGGAGAACAATCATTGCTCCAGCATTCGGGTTTGGATAATGGCGGTGCCGTTCAGTGTGCTGGGAAACATGGCAGAGGAAACTGGATGGAGCAAATAATTATCTTGTACATGTTGATTTTAAAGTCACATGTAAAGGGAGATATTTAGCAAAATTTGGCTCTCCAGATCGGAAGCTCAGAAAAGGATTAGGCAAGAGACTGAAACATGGAAATCTTCAGTTTATATTAAGGAAAGCTATGAGCATCCAGTGAAAGAAAGAGAGAGAGGAGACAGCCAGAGATTCAGTGAGGAAGAAGCAGGGAATCGGTAGGAGAAGCAAAGCTAGTCAGGTTCCTTTCCTGGGATTTTAGAGAATTGCTAAAAGAGAGAGTTTTAAGATGGTGACAGGCTCCAGGCCTGGCATGGGAGCCCTGGCCTGCAGGTCTGTTATTTTACAGACAGCCAGCTGCACTGGCAGCATCACCAATCCAGAGCGGGACGGGTGTCAGAGGAGCAGCTGGCTTCACTCCCAGCCTTCAGGAAAGAGAATGTCTAAAGTTGCCTCCCTTATTTCTGGAATTTTAAGCTGATAACCTAATTCCCACCCGTCTAGCCAGACTATTCCCTAATTCACATCACACGTGCAGAATGGTTTTTAGATCTAGCCATGCCTGCTTCCCCGCAAACCCCACCCCCACTGCCTTGCTTTGTCCCTGTAGGAGTCTCACTGTCCTCCCAAGGTTCCTTCCTAGAGGCTACAGAAGCAGGTGTGAAGACGTGGATTTGCCATGTCTTGAGTCCTGAGTCTTTTTACCACATCTGGTAAAAAGAGGGAGTGCATTCCTGTTGCCTGGTGGTTCCATGTCTAACACGGGTGTGGGTGTGACAGAGGGAGAGAATTTAAAGACAAGCCAAAGGTGCCTGTCAGGCATCAGGTTGAGGGTACCGTGGGTGGCTGCCATTTGCTCTCTGCTTGTCACAGCCCCTTGCCCAGGGCTTGGCCAGTGAGGTGTGTAGTGGTCACACCCATCTCAGCAGATCTGTCAGCTTTCCCACTTTTGTTAGGGGGTGATATCATGCTTCCTGGGGGGAGCACTGGAAGACAATGCTCAGCCACTTTCCTCCAGATACAATAGGCGGAGTCAGGAAGGCAGTATTGACATTGCCGGGGCTGGGGAGGCACTCGCTGCTCCGTGGCCGTCAGATGGTGAACCAGCTTAACCTTGGCACACAGGGCCTGCGTTGTGCAAGGCGTCTGGCTACAGAGCCAAAGGGGACTCCACCCTGGGGACAGGAGTGCTTTAGACATCTGGGAATCTGGGATGGGCTTCAAATTCCGATCCCTGTGTCAAAAACAACCACAGACCAATAATAGTACCAGTAATAACAAAAATGACTACCATAGATTGAATGCTTCTAGGTGCCAAGTGCTTAATGTGATTTTAATGTCTCCTAACAACCTTGCACGATAGATATTGTTACTCATTTTTTAATAGGTGCAGAAACCAAGGCTCACAAAGGTTAAGGGACTTGTCTAAGGTTAAAATGTAGTGGACATCCATAATTTTGGACTGCGCAACATCCCTGCTTTTTAAGAGCTGCCATGCTTTCCCTGCATGTGATTCTGATGGGCCTGCCAGTTACCAGTCACAGAATGTCCCGTCCATCTAACGACAGCAGTGGGTTCAAATGGAGCATGCATGACCCAACAGGGCCAGTTAGAGTCTTTCTCTTGGAATCTACGAGGACTTTGAAAGCAAGATGCTCTCTTTCTTCACTGAGGAAACTGTATGCCTGGAGCTACCAGGCTTCCCTGGCAACTTGAAGCTGATCTCCAGTGGGAGAGAATGAGCCAATAACAGAACAGGAATGAGACTGGCACTTTGATGGTATCTGAGCCCTGGGTCCAGTGGTTTTGGATCAGAGGCCCATCTTTGCCTCTTCCAGTTATGTGAGCCAGTTTCTTTTAATTGCTGGAGCTATTTTGAGTTGATTTCTGTCTCTTGTAAGTGAATCATCCTCATTGACCTCATGTCTCAGTAGGAAATGATGGAGACCAGAGTTAAACTGGGAATGACCTGAACCCCAATCCTGAGCTCTTTAAATACGTCACTGTGCCATCTTCTATTAATAATTAGTGTTTCATGGTCACCTGGTTCCTAGAAAATGAGGGCTAATAGCACTTCTGTGGTTTTGGGAAAGATTTTTTTTTTTTTTTTTGAGACAGAGTCTCACTTCGTTGCCCGGGCTAGAGTGAGTGCCGTGGCGTCAGCAGCTCACAGCAACCTCAAACTCCTGGGCTCAAGCAATCCTTCTGCCTCAGCCTCCCGAGTAGCTGGAACTACAGCCATGCGCCACCATGCCCGACTAATTTTTTTTTTTTTCTGTATATGTCTTTAGTTGTCCAATTAATTTCTTTCTATTTATAGTAGAGACGGGGTCTCACTCTTGCTCAGGCTGGTTTTGAACTCCTGACCTTGAGCGATCC